>VDFB02337184.1:0-163657 GCA_007258455.2 Sequoia sempervirens
AACACAACATAATTATACACACAAAGCACACATTTTATATTAAATATCCATCATTTACAAATAAGACATTCCACTTTATTTAATTTACAACACTAAATATCATAACATATTCAACAAAAGATCATGATTTTATACCTTTTAGAAGCATGGAAACATAATTCATCATTTCATAAGTATAATATTCATGATTTAGAAAACATTCCTTAAATCCACACAAATTCACATCACTATAAATCACATCACAAGGCTACACAAGGGTCCATCTAGACACTGGTAAGTAGCATACTAATCCATGATACATAATCCATGAGCCAAGAGCCAATATCCATCTCACATAATCCATACCTCACATTCAGTGGCTTGATGGTGTTAGGCCACACACACATGGTGAGACCATCCAACAAGACCAAAATGACCTATCTCTTGTTGTATAAGGTGGTTAGCCTCCAAGAGATAGTCATCACACATAGGTCGGTAGTGGATCCTAGCTGTGTAACAGCCTCTTATACCCACATCCTCAAGGTTCCCTGTGTCTGCTTCCTCGTATACACTCACCAAGTCCACCTCATACGTCCTTGGAGAGGAATCACAATACGACACATGGCCGACATAAAAAACAATAAGGATAAACTATTTTAACCACGAAAGTCATAAATAAATATCAAATAAAGATTCGATTTCAGCAATAAGGAAATAAATGCACACAATTTAAACACTAAATCAATTGTAACCACGAGGGATACGTGCAAATAATATCACAAGGTGTGGCTAAACCATCACAATCAAACATAAATAAAATGTCTACACAATCAAACATAAATAAAATGTCTACCTTCACAGTCAATAGAAAATCATCAATACCATAAAGAAAACACACAATATTTGAAATTGCACTGTACAACACTACGTGAATAGATACTAGCCACCAGACGAGGAAGGAGGGAATGCTAGGCTATAGTAGTAGCCATCATGTGGTGTAGAGTGAGCACGTTATCCACATGGCTCAGAGTGTACTCCTCAGCTACACCCTGCATCACATCATCACACGACATGGACTAGCCAAGTGGCCCACACACTCCTTGGCTGCCCACATGAGATGTGCACCTTGGCCACATCTCGCATCACATCTCAGTGCAACATGGTCATACGCTAGTTGGAGAAGGAACGTATTGGTCGTATGTCACTTGGCAGTGTGTTTGTGGCTTTGCGGAAGTAGGCAATTGCAAAACACACCCCACATAGCGATACCTCATGGAGAAGGCACATGCAGGTGCTCATCGTAGCTAGAGGTATACATGGATAGGACATACCCATATACTAACTGACCCAAACACTATCGAAAGCAAACATGAGTATCCCTCTACAAGTGTACGAGGCCCCATTACACTCGTCACACAAGTAGGCTATCATAACACAATATCATAGTGCACCTTCATGTGTCTATGCATGTGGCATCATGTCCTTGAGTCCAACTCGCTACCATCAACAAAACATCATCACTAGCATTATGTTAGAACATTAGTGGGGTGTGGGATCATATCCATTGCATCATGTTAGAACATGTGTAGATACGGTATATATAATGCATATATGGGTATATCAATATGGGGCTACTCAAGCTTCACCTCTCATATGAATGAGGTTGAATCGCTAATGCCAGCTCAATGCCCCTACAAGCGGCTAGAAAATGCCAGCTCAACGTCCCTATGGATGGCTAGGCATATACTAACAAACCAATGCTGTTGTACTCAAAATTGTGGGGATTGGGCTAGCACATATGGATCAAGTACCTTGATCCATCATAAGGGGAAGTAGTGAGTACTTTCCTCAAGATCAATTGAGCTAAGACCACTCTACGTCGCAATATGCATACGCTGCACACCCCATCCAAGGAACTTTGTTACTACTACTACCCCTCCATGGATTGAGGGACTAGAGAACCAAAAGAAAAGAATCTATGAAACTATCTTTTGGCTACTCTTAAATTTCAACCACACATGGGTTGGCCTTCAATCAGGTAACAAACATACAAACACACATAGTGGTATGGCTAATCCCACACCTAAAATACAACATATTACCCATGGATGGGTACACAATATCATCATCCTATGGGCACACAAAGCAAGTACGGGGTATTCACAAAACTCAACCAATGCACATTTACTAGTTTCTCACATTTACAAGGGGGTTACATTTACATACTCAATTCCATTACTACTAAAGGATCACATACCATAAGTACATTTATTTCCATAACCAATGTGATCCCCTTTCCAAAATCATATCATTACATATTATCCATAACCTTTTATTAGTTTTTTCTTCACTCTACTCTTTTTCATATATCACATGATACTAAATGCCAATGTGATGATCACCATGATCACTTAACAACTCCTCTTAGCAAACTCATGTTCACTTTTATTCATTTGGTATAACATTCTATCCTCATAAAATATGCATATGCAAACTAACTTTTCTTCCACACAATAAGAATTTTACATAAGCACCATGAATTTCTAATGCATCCAAGAATCATCAATACTTTCACATCAACATTCATGCATGCAGAGTTTAAAAAAATTATACACAAGTTCCATATTCACAAAAGAACAATAATGATCCTTTACTTAACTCTCACTACTTCATGTAGGTCTTTCCTAAACACAAACAACTCTTACTTCATCACAAGTTATTCAAATTTTCATAGAACAAAAGGATTCACATATTTGTTCCCAAAACACAATCCCACATTCTCTCAAACTTTATCCCAAGCTAGTACAAGTAACACTAAATCATTATACAATGATTATTCCTACTCAAACATCCCTGTTCCATACCTAAGCTTAATTACTTCACATATTACCCCCTAATAACAATTCAACATGCAAGACATCCAATGCATAAATCTTTACTATTTATACAATAGTAAGAAAAGAGAAAGACATCACATCATAGGTTTAGCTACACAACAACCAGGATGTTCAAATAACAACGCAATCATCATAATTTTTCCATAAAAAAATACCTAATCCTTTTCACTAACATCTTATTTATTCTACAGAAGCAAACCTTTCCAATTAAATAATATCAGATCATGTACTCCAAAAATCAATCACCTGAATTTACTTCCAAATGCAAAGATTAAGTAGCTAATAACTGCACTTAGTCACATTCATAATCTATCTTTTATGCATAAACCAAAAGTAAGGAGTGTAGTTTTAGGAGAACATAAGATCCGTCACTCAAGTAATTTCAGACATAATTTCTTTGATTCATAGTCAAGGTTTAAGCATACAAGTTGAAGGCTTAAATGATTTTCTATTATAATATGGTTTAAGACTAATTCTCTTTATTAAATATATGTGGGTTAAGAGAAAGAGGAAACAAGATAATTTAATTCGATGCAAGAAACTTGCAAACACAACCTTTCCAAACAAAGCATCTATATAAAGGAAAATCAAGTCACACTTTCTACCGAAATCTTAACTACCACCCACAAGAAAGTTTTCCATTTCTAAACATAACTAAACACAAGATAAAAATTCCATTACATCACTTTGCATGCATTATAGAAATCATAAAAGATAGAAAATAATTCATTTATAAAATACCTACATACTTTTCCTTAGTCTATTCTAACAACCCTTTTACATGCAGTATATTCTTAACATTATGAAAATGCACTGAACAACATATGGGTGTAGAAACTTCTACAAACCATGGAAAAACACATGAAGAGATGACACACTCAGGCCAAGACTTCCCTTTTAAACCACATAACATACATTCCCACTTGCATAGAACCACATAAGTAACCTAGCTGTGCAAAATAACATCTTATCCTAATGACCTAAAAGTAACATTAATCATAGCCCACTTACACACCTATCCACCATGGTCCCCTAACGTCACTACTACGACACATCTACTCTAAAACAAGCCTATAACAATACATAATATACATTAAGAATACATCCACTCAATCATATGAACATGAATGAAAATTAAATCTCAACCATCATTTTACACTTGCCAACATGAATTTAAATATAATTAAATCTCATCTAACCTTATGCCAATATGAACCTAATCTTAATCAATTCCATGGAATAGGTACATAAAGATACATCACATCCACTACTAAATTATGCTCATATGCATCATAAATATAACATTCCTATGTTAACCTTTCCATTACATAATAAACAACAATAAATACATCTTCAAGATTACATCAACTCATTTACATTTCCTTTACAAGAATGCTACAATGTACAAGATTCATTAATCTAAGAGGTAAATATATATAAAATACATATTGGACACAATTTTCATAGAAATATCATTTACACCATAAAACCAACTTTAGAATGAAGTGAAAGAAAAGAATCTCAATGTTGCACATGAACTGTACCACTAAACCCCAATGCATGGTTGGAAAATACCACCCTACCACGTGGAACCCTGAGGCCCACTCCCTCTATGCTAGGAGACAACACGAGGCCCCACACACAAGAAAGCAACAAAAAGAAAGTGGCTAACACTAAACATCCAAAGGAGACTACCTAAAACAAGAATCAACCAACAAGGACTTTCACAAAGACTTTCAGATACTTCCAAAGACCCAACACATAACACAAACAAATAGGAAACCCAAAAGCTGATCATTATAACACAACACGTATACAATGAAGAACATTACATCATTTGCACAATCCTATACCATGATAGCCAACTTTAATTTCTCTTTCTCAATAGTTCAAAATTAGGACCAACAATACATAACCTTGGTACAATTGATCCTTACACAATACAAAAGCCTCAACACAAGATTTCTCAAATAGGAAGGGATTTTCAACATATAGACAATAAACACATTCAAACACAATGGTACAACACAATAAAGATCAAAGGATAGAGCTATATCCTCCTATACAACCTCTGGAACTGAGCTAAATCCCTCTTGACAACAGTCAAGTTTTCCAACCATAAAACAATAAAATCAACTCGAAATCCAAATCCGTAAAAAACCCATTTCATATTTGACCCTTGACTATTGAGTAACACAAGAAGAATTGACCAAAAATGACTCAAAAATTCACAAAATGAAAAACAACAAATGAATCCCTTAAAAACCCTCTTTTCTACAATACCTGATTACAACCAAATGACAAAATGAGAAACCCAACAACCAGATCTTTTCTAGATTATCAAAAAAATTAAAACCTCAATTAATTGAACCCTTTTCAAATTCTTATAAATCTGAAATGCATAAATTAACAAAATCAAGAAAATTCCTACCTCAAATTCGAAGAACAATGATGAAGAGAAGTTGAAACCCCAAAAAATCCTCCAAGCTCAAATAACCAATCAAAAACTATGATCATAAGCCAAAATACCCCTTCAAACCAACAACAATAAATTCTCATGAATTCACAACCAAAAATACAAAACACCTTTTTCAAATCCTGTCTCAAATCACTCAAAATCTCACCAAAAACATCAAAATTCATCACAATTCTTTCAACTTTCAAAATCCCCAAATTGCAACCACTCCCACACCCATAAAAATTCCTTTATCATAATATGACAACTATTTCATCAAAAATACCCATTTCTACACACAACTCCCAACTAAAAAGGAAACCCGAAACAAGACTTCCCTCTAACAAGAGTTTCAAAAGTAATTAATTAATAAATAAATTCCAATTCTAAATTCATTTTCCATCAAATAAATGCTAATTAATTTTTAACTCCATTTCTCAATAAAATAAACATTATTCAATAAACCAAAATTAAATAATCAAATGGTCCTTTTTCCAAAATCAATAAATAATAACATAATGATAATAAACATAACAAGCAACAATAATGAACATAATGATATGCACATACTAACATAACAACTAATTAATATTAACACTTAGCAATAGTAAATAATACCTTTACATAAATAATAATAATTATAATAATAACCCTTCCTGTTGAACCACTTTTTGAAGAATGCGAGAAAAAGGTAATGTATAAAATCTCTAAAACTATTGAGTCAATGGAAACAACGGGTGGGGAAAGGCAGAGAACAGGTGGTTGGAATGTTGCAGGAAACTCTGCCAGAGCTCATAAGGGTTTTCATTCCAATCGACAAGCTGATGTGGATGGTATTTGGCAGCTAGAAAGGTGGGATAGGTCTTGGCAGGAAGGCCAGTATGGGAAAAATCAAGGTAGTGGCTTTCAAGGTTCTCAAAAACAATCCAAAGGACCGAGGGAGTTTCAAGGTAGTTATAAAATAAACAACTATAGGAATATGGATTTTTTGTAGTCCTTGGCCAAACGATTATGGGTGCACAGGTAGAGGTGGCCTTGGTAAAATGGATTCGTATAGGGCAAGAGGGAAAAACCTTAATCGTGGAAATGGTGGCCTAAATTCAGTTTGGTAGCACAAGCGGTCTAAAGAGGAATGGGAGGATGTGAGGGAAGATATCTCTACAAATTCATTTGGTTTAGATCATCTGACACAAGGTGGAAATTTGAAAAAAGGTAGGATCTTCTTGGTTGTAAGCCCTAATAAATTTCATTATGAGATATTAAGATTAGAGAATCCTAGGTTATTTGCTAAATGGTTTGGAGATAATATGAATTAGGATTATCTAATAAAGTGGTGGAGGGAGAAATGGGGTCCCAATCTTCACTTTAAAATCCTGTAGAATGGTTTTTTTTTTGGTAATTTGTCCGATGAGGATCATTAGGGATGATATTGTAGATGGAAATTGGGTTTTGGATGGATGCAAATTTTATTTAAGGGGTTGGAAGGTAGGATTTGATCCCTCAAAACACGAAATGGAAATCATGCAAGATTGGTACAAACTTCCCAATTTGGCATCTGAATATTGGGATCTCAGTATTCTAGAAGAGATTGGCAATAGGTTGGGGACCTATGTTTATGCTAAGGAAAGGAAATTTCCTAAGGAAGTGGTTAAATTTGTAAGGTTCTGTGTAGAAAAAAAACTAGATCGTTGCATTTTGGATGAAATAGAACTCATCTCTAATTACGGTTGTTGGGTTCAAAAAATAATTCTGGATTCCCACCCAAGAATTGGATTGGTGAAACCTTTAGGGTGCAGAGCGACAAGAAATAAAGCTAGGAAGGTGTCTCAAGGTGATGGCTCAAGAAAGGTGGTGATTTCGAAGTAGGAGGCTTTGATGAAAAACCCCAAGAAAGAGTTAGTTATGGTCTCGATTGCTCGTGTGGCGCCAATCTTTCATGTAGCTACTGAAATGGAGATAAAGCTTTTGAAGAGCCTGGTAAGGAAACATCTCTAGTGGGGAAAATTTCAGAGGTTTTGGAGATCTTGGGTGAGGACTGCAAGAATGCAAAACTCAATGCTTTGATTTCAGTAGGTAGGGAGTTGGTAGAATTAGTAGAGGCAACCAAATTGCACTCTTCAGATCAAGAGATAGACAAAATGGTTGAAGATTGGGAAAATGTGGAAGTTCAAGATGATGGTGATTTTCAGGGTGATTTAGAGGAACTACAGTTAGGAAAAAAGAGGAAAATGGATCAAGAGTTGGAGTTTGCTAAGGTGAAGTTAAGGATTTTTTAGAAAGAGATGGTTAAATCCTCTCCAAATTGTGGTGAAGGTAAAAAGAGGGGAAGGGTTTTAAATTAGGAAAAGTTAAAATGGGTAGGTGAGGCCTATGGTCAGAAGAAGCTTGACTCAATGATGAAAGAAGGGAAGACTGATGCTCTTCATAAACAACAATGAAACTCTTGATGTGGAATGTTAGGGGCTTAAACACCCCTAACAAATGGTGTTTGGTCAGACACCTTTTGAAGAAAATCTTAGTGGATGTAAGTTTGCTGTAGGAAACTAAATTAGGGGTGTAGGAGTTGGTCAATTTTAGTAATAAGGTTAAACACTGGAAGGTATTTAGGGCTGGTACAGAGGGTGCGTCTGGTGGCCTCCTTATTTTATGGAAATCTCAATTGTTGTTGGTGGAGGAAATCTCGTAGAGAAAATATTGGATGGTGTGCAGGGTAAGAAGTTTAATTTCTAATTTGTAGTTTCTTCTCATCAATGTCTATGGACTGGCATCGTGTGTGTAGAAAAGGAATGTTTGGAAAGAGCTAGATCAAATTCTCAATTCCTCGTGAACAATTTTTTTTTGTAATTGAGGGTGATTTCAATGCTATTCTTAGGTTAGAAGATAAACAAGGTGGGGTGCGACGGGTGCTCCAATCTCAAGCTGATTTTTGTAATTTTGTGTAAAGAAATATGTTAATTGAGGTACAAACTACCAATGGTTGTGTCACTTGGAAAAACCGTTGAAAAGGTTTTTGTAATATTGCAGAGAAGCTTGAAAAATTTTTCTTTAAAGGAGATCTAGGTCACTTTCCCTTATGGATAGTAAAATCTTAGCCGACTTGCACTCAAATCATTTTCCAGTTCAATTGCTAATTGATGGGGAAAGGGGCCCTAAGTGGCACCCTTTTTAAATTTGAAATGATGTGGTACAAGGACCAAAATCTATTAGCCTTAATTAGAAAATGGTGGTCGGACTACTCCCCAGGGGGAACGAAAATGTTCAATGTTGTCACAAAGCTAAAATTTGTCAAAAGTAGATAAAAATGTGGAATAAGGAATGTTTCAAGAACATTTTCCAGGAGAGATTGAAAGTTGAGTCTATGTTGGAGGATCTTCATGAAGAGATTTTAAGGGTGGGAATGTATGACTACCATTTTGAAAAGGAGAAAGAGTTATCAAAGCAATTGAATGATCTTCTTTCAAAGGAAGAAATCTTCTGGCATCAAAAATCAAGGAAAACTTGGCTTAAGGCTGGACATAGAAATACAATTTTTTTCCATAATTCTACAAAGGTTCGTAGGGTTGTTAATCATATTTCCAGTATTAAATTGGTAAATGGGATCTGATTGGAAGATCTGTAGGAGATAAAGCTTTCAGGTGTGGAATATTTTCAGAATTTGTTAAATGATTGGGAGGGCTCTATTAGGACAACTCAGAATGAGATTATCAATTGCATTCCTAGGTTGGTTTTAGATGCTCAAAGGTAGGCCTTAAATGCAATATTTTCCATGGAGGAAATAAAAGCTGCTATGTTTCAATTGCATCTGTAGAAGGTGCCTAGGCCATATGATTTTTTGGCTGCTTTCTTTCAAAGATGCTAGGATTTTGTGGGAGAGGAGATCTTTGAGGCGATTGAGGATTCAAGAAGTTCCAGGAAAATTCTCAAAGAGGTGAACAATATGCTTATAGCACTGATTCCCAAAAAAGAGAAACCAGAGTTGCGGGATGACTTTTAGCCAATATCTCTATGTAACATGCTGTATAAGATTTTGGAAATGGTGGTGGTGAACCAATTAAAAATAATTTTTTCCTCTATCATGTTGAAGGAACAAATAGGGTTCATACCTAGTAGGTCTATTCTGGATGGTATAATTATAGCACATGAAGTTATTCACTCTATTCAAAAGACTAAGAAACCAACCATGCTTCTAAAACTAGATATCAAAAAATCTTATGACAGGGTAAATTGGAGGTTTTTGTTTAAATTTTTGGAAGCCTTTGGCTTTCAAAAGGAATGGCTAGATTGGATTTTTGGGTGGATTGCTAGCCCTAGGTATTCAATTTTAGTTAATGGTACTCTTGAAGGTTTCTTTGGTGCATCGTAGGGTTTAAGACAAGGAGATCCTTTATCTCCCTTTCTTTTCATAATTATGGCAGAGGCTCTTGGTAGGTCTTTGGAGAGAGTGAGAAGTGTTGGTTGGATTGAAGGGTTATAGGTTACCAGTAGTCTTGCATTAGTTACTCATCAACAATTTGTAGATGACACAATGCTATTTGATAAGGCATCAGTGAGGGAAGCTTGTAGATTTAAAAGGATTTTGGATAATTACAAATAGACGTTAGGTCAAGAAATACAATTTTCAAAGTCTGAGGTCTTTTTCTTTAATGTAAGTAGCATTCTAGAGGATTAGATCTTAAGAATTCTAGGGTTTAAGAGGGGAAAATTTCCTTGCAGATATTTGGGACTACCTTTAGGAAAAGGTGTTCAAAATGGCACAATTTGGAATGGTCTTATAGAGAAGGTGAAAGAGAGGTTGTCCTCTTGGAAAGGTAGATGGCTTTCCTGGGCAGGAAGGTTAACTATGTTAAAGTTTGTTATCATCACTCTACCAGCTTATATGTTATCTTTTCTTCCTCTTTCGAAGGGTTTGAGTAAAGCTTTAAACAGGTTGATGAAGGATTTCTTCTAGAAAGGGGATTCTGACTAGAAAGAATTTATGCTAATAAAATGACAAAAGGTTTGTGAAAAAAGGGCAGAGGATGGGGTAGGGCTAAAGAATTTTCTCATTCAAAACAAGGCGTTGGGTGCCAAATTGGTCTAGGCAATTTATTTCAAACCAGAGCTTAAGTGGGTAAATATTCTAAAGGAAAAGTATTTAGATGGTGATAGCCACAATATTCTCAAGGCTTCTTCTCTCCCTAGCGGTTCTAGAATATGGAACTTCATCTGTAGCTCTATTTCTGATTTTCTCTCTTGGGAAATAATTGATGGCAAGGAAGCTTTATTCTGGGAGAACTCTTGGGATGGCCGTCCTATTTTGGCTGAGGTTGAGGCTTTGGCTCGGGTAAAGGAAATAACAAAATAGGTGTGGGGGGAGAAGGTTTGTAACTATTTTGAGCTTCCTGTGCAGGAGGATAGAGGATGACATAGATGGAAAAGTGTGTGAGGCTTGGGTTTGAATTTAGAGGATGTTGGAGCTTTCAAGTAGGTTCTAGGGGAAAGAAAAGTGTAGTATAGACAGGGTAGGGATTGTTTAAGGTGGTAAACAACATCAAATGGTTTGTACTCAATTAAGGTTAGGTATAATATTTTGGCTTTTAATGGAGATGAGGTGCCGAAGTTGTTGATAAATTTGTGTTGGAATAAAGCTTGTTTGCCAAAGGCAGGTAATTTTACTTGGGCAACAATTCAAGGTAGAGTTATCATGGGGGATAGATTTTTAAAATTGGGTTTTCAAGGTCCTTCTAGGTGTCCTCTATGCAAGAATGTAGATGAATCCGATGATCATTTGTTTTTAAATTTTAAATTTTCCCAAGCTTGTTGGCAATGGTTATGTGCGAAGTTGGAGTGGAAATCAGATTTTCCTAACTAGTTACTTGATTTGCTTAAGTCTTGGCCCTCTCCTATTAAGCAATCTATTTTTAGTGATTTGTGGTTAATGGCTCTGTCTATTGTCATTTGGGAGATTTGGAAGGAAAGGAATAAACGTATTTTCTAGGAGTGAGAGTTATCTGTTCCTAGGTTGCAATGCAAGATTGAGGAAAGTATCATTGAGTTGTTTAATGTGCAGTTAGAACAACAGTTGGTTAAGGGGAATTTTTTTTGGTGTGGGATGCTAAAGTAAGGCATAATTGGTTTGGTCTTTTGGTGCCTACTTTAGTAGGCAAAGGTGGAGCAACAATGAACGAGGATCAAAACAAAGTTAAATGGCTCCCTTTGGATCCCGGTTGGGTCAAGTTAAATTTTGATGGGGCGTTTAGGGGAAATATGAGCCCCTCAGGGGTGGGATGTATTGTGTAGAACCATTTAGGTTCAGTTTTGGAAAGGTTGGTGGCTCCCTTAGCAGTGGGTACAAATAATGCTATAGAGTTTCATGCATTAATTTTGGTCTTGAATCTTTGTAAAGACATGAAGTGGGAGAAAGTGATTATTGAAGGTGATTCTATGTTGGTTAGAAACACTCTCAAATCCAAACAACTAAAAAATTGGAGGTTAGGTGTGTTTCTGGACATTGCTTTGAATCTAGTTGACTCCTTTGAATAGGTTATGATCAATCACATGCTTAGGGAAGAAAAATCTGAGGCGGATATCCTTTCAAATATGGGGACAGGTGGTTAAGAGATAAGAGAAGTTGTCTAAAAATTGGCTAAGGTTTGTGGGAGGAAGGGTGGGCGGCCCTCCAAGTGTGGTGGAGGGCACGTGGTAGTTGAAGTGGTTGGGGTTTGGCCTTTTTTGGGGCCTTGGCAGTAGAGCACTTATTCCTTGGGGTGGCGGCCTTGGTTGCCATCTTGGAAATACACGTTGGTAGAGCTCCCGTGGGTTGGATGACAAGTTGGCACCCATAACAGGAACTTAATACTAGATATGGCATGTTTTTAGGGTGGCGGATTATGAGTACAAGTTCTTACATTGATGTGATATCCCATAGAGAAGTTTGGATGGTATTCAAGGACGAGGATGACTTAGTTCATGTGGAATCATGACATTTATTTCTTTCCTAGTCAAGGTTTGTTTAATGGTGATAATCCAGCGTCTTCTCTAGTTTAAATGAATTGGAGGAGGTTGTATTGGCCATTGCTTATGGCTTGGATCTGGTAGTTTGTTTGTGTTTCTATTCGTGTATGTTTCATTGGGTGAGTAGTTGGGTGCTGCAATGGCTGGGTGCTTGCATTTCATAATTGAAGTCTTGATTGAGGGTTTGGCTTGGTTCAGTATTGATACACTGATTTCTTTGGGGGACAAGACATGTCAAACAACCTTTAGGGAAATTACAGACTAGTGCCTCAAGATGATTATGCTTAATAATGACTACTTGTTGGTCATGGCAGTTAAAATGGTGTTGGGAGATGGGCATTTAGCCAGAAGTGAATTTGGGACCTAGACAATACCTATGTCACCTCCAGGTTTCTGGTGTCTCTTTTGGAAAATCATGTGTCGAAGGTGGAAGCTAGGGTGCTATTGGAAAATATTTTCAAAAAGGATTTGTTGCTGGGTGTCGATGAGGTGTTGAAGGCTACCATTGTGGGGACTGGTATTCCCCACCCTGGTGATATAGAGTTACTATAGATTACAGATGAGGTGGTGAAGTTTTTCCCTTTCATGCTAGATTTAAAGGGTCTAGCCCTTATGAGACATAGAATGATTGTTGCTGTGGCTATGGAGTATTTGAAAAATTTCTTCGGGCTCATGGATTTGAAGGATATCGACTAGATTGTGGACTTTGAGGCCTTTGCTAAGGCCAATGGTTTTCTATGAGTATGGGTTTGTTTAGGGTTTGTTTTTTCTTTGTTTGCGTCTTGGTATAGTTTGGCTTTGGTAGTGTGGCTAGTAGTTGTAGCCTAGTTATGTAATTTTTGGAAGGATGGTTTTTTTTTTTTTTTGTGCTTGATCAATAGTGGTGTGTGGATGGTGGGATTGTGGTAGGTAGTTACAGTCGGGGTTGCTTTGGGATGAAGGATTGAGGTCCCTTTTTGTTTTGCTCAAGTTTTTGGGTGGTTTTTTCATGGTTGGAGGTGTAGTTATCAGTTTGGTATATATGGCTTGATTAGTTTCTTGCATTAGTAGATGATTGTAATATTTTTTTAAATAATATAAACCTAAATCTTACGTATCAAAATAATAATAATAATAATACTGATAATCCAATATCCCCTCGCACCAATAATAATAACATACATAGTGACATTATAACACATAATAGTCTATGCACATTAACATAATACCTTATTGGTGCAAACCCATGACAATATTAAATCACCTCCTTCACACATATAATCATAATAATATTAATAACCAATATTCACTCACACCAAAGAATAACCATAGCAATATTTATATATATATATACATACATACATATATATAATAACATTAAATCACACTTTAACACACACATGACAATTATAGTTACCATCAACATATCCAACCTAGAAGCTAACTTCACTTAAATAGGTCACAATTAGAGACTAAGCATAAACCACAAAATAACTTCTTACTGAAAGGAGACATTCACATCAAAACATAAATAATGAGAATGATCACAACAGTGACTAACCTGACTTACCAAAGGACTTAGCACCATTTGAACTGAATCCATTCTCAAAGCTAGACATTGGAGTTACACAGTCACATAATCCAACATAAACATTCACTCAAGTGCAACACTCCAACCATAGGGTATAAGAGACATGCATTGTCCCATGACAACCCAGAAAGGTGGTTACACACTGAATCAATTGTACCTAATTGAGGACAATGGCTAGGGTTAAGATATATTTGGGCCTAGATGTTATCTCCTCAACCACCATTGGGATTAGAGGAATTCTTAGACTTGCTAATTTAGGTGGAGACATAGCCTAGTACTTGTTCACTCAAACATACAAGTTAGAGAACATGTGCATAATAGATGATGCACTAGGAAAGGAACTCTAGTAATCATATCTCATTCCTATATGTCCCCCATACATCCAATGGTATGATGCCACCCTTTCCTCCTAACTTAACAACATACTATTACATCCCTAACTATCCAAATAAATCTTTTCATAACAATAATAACATGACAATATACATCATACTCACTAAAGCACTAATAGAAGCTCATGTCCCATCTACAACCACAACACTTGAAAACAAGTCAATACATCTTCATGACTATAAAGATAATCATAATCAAAATCATAATGACATGTCAACTCAATAATAATATATTAGATTCAAGTGAAAACCATAAGGGTAGCCAAAGCACTCCCATCACATCAATATGTCCATAGCATGCATCCTAATAATGGTCATGTCTGAACACACACACACATCATGATAAACCTATCCTTAAACATATATAAGAAATCCTAACCTAACCTTCACACATAGTCCATAATCTCATAATATACAACATCAACTACTTAACATCATTCACACATACCTTTAAATATCCCTATTATTTTACCTTCATCTCCAAGTTCCAAAGCCAAATTGCCTGCACATCCACGGTGAGAATGCAGGGGCACTATATGATCGGATAGACCAAAGCTTTTGGATGTCTTAATAGACTAGTTTCTCAAGATATATTGTTTCAAATTGAAGCATTTAAGAATTCTCATGAGGATTGGAACAAATTGAAAACTTTGTATGGTATTAAAGATGAATTAAGAGGCTATCAAATTGATAATGAATTGATGAGCCTTGATCCTAAGAACTTTGATAACATCTAGGACTACATCACTAAGTTTAATGATACAAGAGAGCAATGCAAATCATGTGGAATTGATAAGGACATTCAGTTGGTCTACAATACATCAAACAAACTTGGTCTTGATTATGCTTCATTTGTTTCTAGCTTTCATACTCATAGAATGACTATGGGGTTTGCATATACTACACCTTCATTTGCATCATTTTTTGAGATGTTAATACATGAGGAAATTTTTTTTATATCAATGGGTCTCAACAAGACTTCTAAATATCAGTATTACTGGTTATTCAGGTGAAAGAATCAAATTAGATAAGAAATAGAATAAAGAAAAGAATAATCCACATTCAGATCAAACAAAGAATAAATCCTCTTCCATAGAGAAATCATCTAAGAAGGAGAAGACACCTTGTTCATATTACAAGAATCTTGGACATTATGAACATTCTTGTTATAAGAAGGATATTGATGAGTTGAAACATCTTCTAAAAAAGAATTAGATTGATTTTCCTTCTAGAATACATGAGTCACCTTCTTCTTCTTCTTCTTCAAAACAATCCAAAAAGGAAAAAGGTCATGCTATTTTGGCTTCTACATCAAGAAATAAAGGGAAAGCTCTTTGTGCTACTATAGGTCTTGGATCAGGGATATGGCTTATAGATTTAAGAGCATCTCATCATATGTCATATTCACAATCTATTTTCTCTTCTTTTGATCCTTGTACTATGTCTCCTATTTTGATGGGAAATAATACATACATGAGTATAATTGGGAAGGGATCTATTGATTTTAGGGAGGGAACTTTCAATGATGTTTTGTGTGTACCTCATTTGTCAAACAATATTTTTTCCATATATTCAATTACACATGGTGGAGATGGGAGGACTATGGAATTTACTCTTGATTCAATTATCATTAGAGACTTAGAGAGTAGTTATATTATTGCTACTGGGATGGTTGATCATTCATCTCGGTTGTACACCTTTGTAGATTTTGCTTCTGATAATGATACTGTTCCTTCGGTTGTTGATCACACTTCTAGTGTGAACCATGACTTTGAGGAGAATTTTGGATTCTTGAAGTTGGGGTTCTCACATCAGATCCCATTCTTGACCTGTGCATTCTATCTCCTCTATCTACTGCTGTATTTGATGATGCATGTGTTGCTACAGATATGGATTCTTGTGATTTAGTGTAACAATATTTGCATTGTATTCTAGCTATATCTACTTGGGATGCATACTTGACATACATTGGTGGGTTGTTTGTTGAGTCACATATTTTTGATTTGGGAGACACCATTGATTTCATACATCATCTCTTTGATGAAGATGATTCTTCTTCAGTTGTTGCGAGGGAAAAATCTATCCCTCTTGTTCATTCTCTACATGATCACTCTTCACAGTTTGACATGAGTGTGGATAATTTTGGATAGCATTTGGAGGAGGCTTATTTATCTATAGAGGAGGCATACTTGTCTTTGAATTATGTTCTACATCCATTTCTAGGAGATTCTAGATTGACATCTTTAGCTATGTGGCCTAGAACGCTTGTCTGGAGTGTGTTAGTTTTTGACATTGACATGGAGAAACTTGAACATGCTTAAGAGAAATCACACATCATCCATCTTCTTGCATCTTCCTTTCAGGAATGGGAAGACATCTTGCATATCATCTTGGTTTTGTTTCTTCCTAAGGGGAGGAATGTTGTTGGAAAAGATTGGATCATCTTCAACATTCAATGTCAAGCTTTTACCATTGCAGGAGACTCACCATTGAGGGGGGGATGCATGGTATCTCTTCTTCTTCTCTCTTATGGGGGGTATTTTTCCTGACATGGGGTTTTGTCCTTCTCATTCATCATTGAGAGATTTTTTTTTCATTTCTCTTTTGGGGAGGAGTTTTGTCCCTTTGGGTTTTCAACTTTTCTTCATTTGTAAGAGATTTCATTTGAATTTGTATATGGGAACCTAACATGGCCTAGTAGTTAGGACCCATCTTTGCATCTTTTGCATAATAATCTTCTCCCTAAGTTGCACTTAAGGGGGGTGTTGGTGTGAATAAATGTCTTGTACCTAGTTAATTCACTTTTTAGGGACTTAGGGGACACATTCACATGTTCAGTTTACTTAGGTCCTAAGGTTCTTTCTAGAAGGCTTAGTTGTCATGTCTAGATCTTATATTTTTGACTTTTATGTCAAGTTAGTTGTCTCATGTCGTAGGATTAAGACACTTTTCATAATATTATGACATCTTATGTCTCACCTTGGCTATACAACCAGGTGGCCTCATCTGTAAATAATATTGAGTTGTTGGATAATCAATTCCATTGCAATCTTGAGCATTGCATATTGATCTCTTTGTGCTTTCCATTTGGCCTCTAGATCTTGGGTATCTACATAGCCAAATATAACAACCAATAAGATAAAACTTTAACTACTTGATAACCATAACTAAAGAATAAGTCTATTTTCATCATAGAGTCTTTTACCTTAATTTTTATTAAATAATTGTTCAAAAATGAGATTAGTTATTTTAATATCCTCAATTAGGTGTTAAGAAACAAGGTAAAAGTAATATAATAATAACTTCAACAATGGTATTCAAATGTAAAATTTATTTCTTAAACAAGGATTACCATAAGATTAAATTATATGAATATGTAAATTGAAATTAAGAAATAAATCAACAAACCATATCAACACATGATTTATATGGAGAAAACTATTGACACTTGGAATTGCACCCTATTAAACTTACTATTCAATATTCCAGTGAAACATGGAATTGATCTTGTTGGAATAGAATCCAATTTTATTGTTATTCTAGAAGTGACAAATAGTCAACATTGAAGTTCCTAGGTAGTGCTTCAGGTATGTACACGATGCGACTGAAGGACTTCTATTCAATTTAAGGTTGAAGTGATGAGGGGTTCTAAGGGGGGCTATTGTAGCCCTCTTTCACAAATAATTACATATAAGGGAATAAAATATGAGACAATTTGAAGAATGTAGTTATTCACATGAGGTGTCTTATGGTTTCAATTTTTTTATTGAGGAAAATTTGATTTAATATAATTGATACTGAGGTTCATTGATTTCATATCATCATTGTGATAAGAAAAAATGAATAAAAGGTTTTCCTTCATGATGAAGATTTAGATTCTTAATATTCATATGGTGACATGCTCTATTTTTAATACTTTACTTAGGCCCATAATGCATCTTGTGATGATTTTGAGTAGCAGCAGATTTTCCAAGTTGATGGGAAACTTGGTGCTAAATTTTATTACATATCTAAGCTTAAAAAAATTAGTTTGATATTCTTGATGATTGGATTCTTTGTATAGATAAATAAGATGATGTGGCATATTTATCATTACAATGTGAATTGGAGGTTTTTCATGTTTTTGTCAATTCAACCAAGGAGGTCATAGGTATGAAAATACCATAGTTTCTTTTTGTGTGAACTTTTTTCTTCAAGCTATGACCCTAGCTTCTATAGAAAGAAATAATGCATTACAAGGTGATGTGGTGGTTTATATTTTGTGGTTTCTATGCAATGGAAAGATTGATAGTAGAGTTGATATTCACTCTCTCAAAGGAAATAACAAGTTTGTACATGTGAGAAAGGGGCCACTTTTGTTGTAGTTGAGTAAAATTGGTAGCTTTAGGTTGACAGAAGTCAATTTTTTCAACATGATGGTGTTTGATAGAGATAAGTAGCATTGGATCCACCTTTTATAGGGTCAAACTACATTATGTTAAATTTTTATTGTATATATTTTTCCATGCTAATTTGCTATGAGTTTCACAATGCACTTATTTTGTTGTTCTTTGTGTGATTGTACCATTCTCTTTATGTTCCCATTTTTGGTTTTCCTAGAGAGTCTTCTAGATTACTGCAGTGCCTATAGGAGGCACTTATCCCCAACTAGATCCATTGTTATGGAATTTTAAAATTTAATAAAACCATTGTGTTTGGGAGCAAGGTTTTCCTTTATTTCCTTTTTTATAGCATGTGAAAATATTTGTAAGTTAATACACTAGCATTCCTTTATCTGAGTGCTAGTGTTGTGTTTTCCTTTGTTTGTCAACTTTTTCCCCTTTTTTCAAATATTTGGCCTTGTCCCAAAGTTAGGGAGTTATAAATATTTCCTTTGTAAATGATTAAGGCTTATTTAGGAACCACCCTAGGTTCCCAAAAATGATTCAACTTATACTAGTTTTCATTGAAAGTTAAAATAAAGGAATGTGTTAGGTTGTTGGTGCTTTGAATTGGTTTTAAAACCACCCCAAGTGTCAAAATATTTATGTTCCTTATAGATATCATCAATAAATAAAGGAAAGAAAAATACATTAAGAAGTGGTGATTCAACATATTTCTATAACTCCATTGAGTTCCTAATAAGTGTCTAGTTCCTAACAAAGTTATAAGTGTCAAAATACATATTTTAGGAATTTTTCAAGGAGTTCCTAATGGGTGTAAAACCATTAACACATGGGAAAATGGGGAAGAAAAAATTCAATTTTTTAAGGTAATAGGATCTAAGAACCTCCACCAAGGTTTTGGGTTCCTAGTCAATCTTGACATAACAAGGGTGAAGATAAATACTTTTTATGGTAGAGCTTTGTTTAGGTTTTGAAACTTTGTTGAATTCTGAATGAGCCCCAAAGTGGGGGCACCAAAATATGGTAAAGTATAAAGTTTTTTGAAGGTGTGAGATATTTGAAAGGTGTTTTATGGTAGAGTATTTTGTTTTTAAATGGGTTTTGAGTTCCAAATGTGTGCGTGTGTCGAAATGTGTAGAGTGAGTTATTCTAATGTCAACACAAACCTTAATGAAATGGTTTACATTCAAAGTATGAAGAAAGTAAAACTAATATATTTCGTAATACAATCAAACTTTTCAAATACCTATCATTGTTCTCTAATTCTAGGGTTTATTAAACCGTTTGGCCCTTAGATTTCTATGAGCACAAAGGTTGTTAAAATGACTACCTAGAAAATGAGATTTTATGCTTAATATGCAAGCTAAGATGATTTCTATGTGTAAATGTGTGGTGGAAGGATTAATGGTGTGCTCTTAAATGAAACAAGATGATGGAATTGATGATGAATGCAATGATAAACGAAGGATGATGTTGGTGATGGATGAACAAGTGGAGATGAGTGAGATGATATGCAACTATAATGAGCTATCTATGATTATGCATATGCTCAAATGCAAACATAAAACAAACTAACCTAAAATGTAACTATGATGCAATGGAGATGATAAAATGTAACTATGAAGCAACTAATTAATCTAAGATGAGAATGCAAAGTAACATATGATATGCAAGCTAAGTATAAGACTCCATGAAAGCTCCAAGCTCCTACGAAAAACCTGCATGGTAACAATCCTCAAAGTGTGGATGGAAAATGGCATTATAACACTATTCCAATTTGTATTTCAAAATAGCATTATAACATTACTCAAAAGGTGAATGATAATGCAAAGGATGAGGGGTGTATTTATAGAGTTTCACAAGCATTTTGTGAGGTGGCACCTATCAACGAGGTGGCACCTATCAACGGTTCAGATTCAAAGGAGACAAGATAGACGGTGGAGATGAAAGGAATCAAGATTTTGTCCCCTTGACCAAGGACAACATGCCATGTGTGTGAAGAGAATCCCCTTGACCAATTGGAAGCATGCCAAATGTATGAGATTCCAAGTGTGTGAAACAAAGACCCATGTGCTCCAAATTTGTTGGAAGTGTGGGGGAATAAAGCCATGTGCTTTTTATTATTGGTGGAATTGTGTGAGGATAATTCTAATTAATAATTAGGCTTATTTATTTTCATGTGACCTTTATGAGGTGGCACATAAAAAAGTTGTAGAAATGTGCTCTAATTCTTAATCAGGATTAGGGAAGATTAATTAAATAAACACGTTTAGGGTTTTTTGTTTATTTAATTTAGAAGAAATGTCCCCTTGACCAAGGACAACATGCTATGTGTGTGAAGAGAATCCCCTTGACCAATTGGAAGCATGCCAAATGTATGAGATTCCAAGTGTGTGAAACAAAGACCCATGTGCTCCAAATTTGTTGGAAGTGTGGGGGAATAAAGCCATGTGCTTTTTCTTATTGGTGGAAGTGTGTGAGGATAATTCTAATTAATAATTAGGCTTATTTATTTTCATGTGACCTTTATGAGGTGACACATAAAAAAGTTGTAGAAATGTGCTCTAATTCTTAATCAGGATTAGGGAAGATTAATTAAATAAACACGTTTAGGGTTTTTTGTTTATTTAATTTAGAAGAATGCGAATTAGGAGAATTAAAAGGAAAGTGAACAATATAAATAAAGTAAGAACTTATTTATATGTAGTCAAAGCATTAATCAAATAGTTTGTATTTAATTAATTGAATGTGATGACCATTTTCAGGTGTATACAAATGTAATGGTGTTACTCTTCACTACCCACAAACCTAAAAAATAATGTAGGGGATCTCTCCTAATTACTTTCATCAATTTTACCTACTCTCCATTACTCTTCCTAGCTACCACCTTTCCTCTAGCAATGGCCTTTCAATTTAGGATGCCCATTTTGGCTGGGAATGCTCATTGATAATTGATTCTCTTGGTGCTAGAATTTGCACATTAAGTTTTCACCCTATTGCTATTGAATAGGATTTTTTTAATACTTCCAAGGAGGTTGGTTCTTCTGGTACTAGTTGGATACTATGAAAGTGTAAGGGTTTTTCTATATTTTCAATCATTTCAGGTCTAGTTTTAGAAAGATGATAAAGCGATTGAAAGTAATTGTAGGATGAAATATTGTGGGTATTATGTAAAGAGTGTCTCTAAGTTGTTTATACTTATTTAGGGAAGTATTTAATATAATTGAGATTTTCTCTTGTCACACTTGTTGACATGATTGTATTTGGGAATTTGAACATGTGATATCATTTTAAAATATTACAAAAATCGTAATAATAATTTATTCAATTCATATGAGTTCATGGTCCAATATTGGATAACTAAGTATGCTCAATGTATAATTCTTATAATTTGATGAAACATTTATCTATACCAATATTTCAATGCTTCATTTCATTGTTCTCCTTCATGTTTTCTAAATTTGTAGCCCAATTAGATAAGTAGAAATATTTGGCCTACTTGATCAATCTCAAATCATTTATACAAATCACAAACATTTACTAGTAGTGTAGGAATAAAGCAGTTGAGGTTGTGCACTCATAACTTTATAATATAGAAATTCTAAAGAAATTATACAAGGGAAAGGGAGTGGTGGTAGTGGTGGAAGAAGGCTGGATCATCTAGAGAAGGTGGCCTTGAAAGAGAAAAAAGGAAAATAGAAAGTGTCTGAAAATGAGGAGGAGTACTTGGGGTATGAAGATTTCGAAGCTCAGGAAGAGGAAGAGTCTGAAGACTTGGATTTTGAGGAAACTGCCTATGAAATGGGGGAGGATGGTTCAGAGGAGGAAAAAGAGGAGGAAGAGGAGGAGCAAGTGGAGCCTTAAGAGGATAAGTTTGAGGTTAGGAATGAGTAGGATGTTGGGTTCTCTAGAATGGACAACAAAGCCGAGGATATAAGTAATGAGTTTTTAAAAAGTAGACTAACTTTCTTGCAGGTACAATTTGAAGACATGGAGAAGGCGTTAGTTACTCTCATGAGAGTAACTAATAGGTTGATGAGAAGAGAAATTCTTGGTGCAGCTTCTAGTGAAACCAAGCTTACTAGGAAACTGAAGAAATAGGGGAAAACTAATACCCTGAAGCTACTGGATGAAACAGAGGGCCCTAACTGGCGCGAATACATTGCTCTCATGGGAGAGTATGGGGACCTATTAAAGAAAGCTAGTTAATGGCTTGTGTTGATGCTTTGCTATTTTTTGATGGGTTTTTTGGCTTTTAATCATATCCAAGACTGTTATATTATCTACTATAGGTTATGGTGGAACACCACTTAGAATACTGTCGATTTAATTAATGGTCTTCGTAGATTAAAGCATGATGGCAAAAACTTTATGTTTTTGATTGATAATGTCTGGACATTGGTAAATCTATTAAATTTTGGCCTGCATGCTAAAATTGATGCTATTTTTTGGTTTGAAGGTGGTGCTATTTCCCACCTCTCTTTGCTCCTTTTTGGTCTGTATTTGTAACTTTGGGATCAAGGCCCTTCCCTGCTTATCTAATAAAAAAATTTATAATATAGAAAATAATTTATCATGGGGAGAGCTATGAAATAAATTTGCTTCATGAGGGTTATGCTCACACAATTTATTAGCTATATAGGTTTTTTGAGATAACGAGTTGTTCATGGATCAATGAAAAACTTGGGGGTCAATTCAATAGGTTGGTTTGATTATTAATGTTTTTGGTTGTCCATTTTGTTTTAATTTAATACCTATTTAGGTATACCCATGGGATCACCATCTCGAGTCTAAGTTGAGCTCAAAGAGAATTAGTTAAAATCCACTCTTGTTGAATTGGCCTTGAACCCTCCACGATTTGTTGGTGAGTTGATTTTAAATGTATGATGATAACCATGGCCTTATGAGTGAGATTTTATTCTAAGAAGCATAACTATGGTTTTGGGATTGAAAAATATGAATGTGCTAAAAAAATAGAATGATGAAGTAAGTACTTCTAGGGGTATTAATATTGATGTTACCTTAAGAAACACCCAAAAGATTGTCCTTGTTTCAAATACAAGACCCATCTGACATAATTTCCTTATTAAGGAGTTAGAGTTTCTAGAAATCAAAGCTCTAAAACTATTGATTGATGACATTAATGTTTGTTATATAGATTAAAAATATCTTCCAAAGGAGATTTGAAGTGACATGCCACTCACTAATCTTTTGAACGTGAATAAGGTTTAAAATTTCTTTAAGTGTGATCTTAGGCTACAAGATTTTTAAAAGTGATGCACAATAAAATTTAGGGAAGTTAAAAATCTCTCTCTCTCTCTCTCTGTCTCCATATGATGGATCTAATAGGTGCATGACTCATGCATGGGTATAGAAGCTAAAAATGTACCTATCTCTCAAACCTATGATTGAAGATAAGGATCAAGTTTTCTATCTTGTATTTGGAGGGAATTGTACATGAGTGGTGGTACAATAGGCTAATCACTCAAGGCCATAGATCCATCAATTCATATGATGAATTTTGCAAACTACTAATTGAGATGTTTTATTATAAGGATCCTAAGGTTTATTTTAGAGAGTATGACTCAATGGAATTCTTTTGTGATCCCATAATACTGTGTCCCACTTTTTGACCAAAGTGGGACATTGAAATCAAATTTTAAAACCAAATTCTCACTTTCTATCATCTATAGCAACTAAATCATCAATAATTTGAAGATAATGTGAACTAGTGATTTTTAAATTTCATGTGCATATTTTAAATGTATTATTAAAAAAATTGAAAAATGATATGTAATTTTTTTAACGTAATTTTTAATAATTTATTTTATTTTATAGTTAATAGAGTTTTTAAAATGTGACATTTATTCCATATCACATAATTTTTTACAAAAAATAACTAAATTATAAATTATTCAATATAGATTGTTAGCACACATATGTAGTACACATATTTTTTCCACAATTTTTTGTTATATATTCTAATAATTTTTTAAGTAAGATTAATTATAACTTAGAAATAGGTTACATAGCATTTTATTTATATATATCAAAATTTACTTATTCTTATTTTGTTTAAATAAGGACATCAATACCTAGTGCATATATATTTTTAGATTTTTTTTGTATGTGTGGAATAGAGGCCTTAATGTTTGGTGAAAAACCTACATTCACTAGAAAATAGAAAATAAACATAATAATAAAATTAAATATATTAAAAATTATACTTTTAGTAAAGCATATAGTAAGGGCTACATAATTAAAAAATATAAATTCTAAACATGATTTCGTTTGATCCCCCAAAAATTGAATAAAAACCAAATTTTTATCATCATTTTGAAAAGTGTAGAGGAGACTCCATCAAGGGTTTGATTTTAAGAATAGGGGGTTTTATCTAAGGGGTATGGTATAATTCCCTTCAGTCAAACCCATTTAGATAAAACACCTTAATGTAATCATTAATTTTTCTAAAGAATATGTGATTTTAGGAAAAATTAGGATGTCCCATAAGTGGGACACACTATTGTGGAGAACCATGTGATCTACTTTCAAAATCTATCTATAATGTGCCAATATCATGGAGAGATGGTTGATTATCATCTTAATCAAAAGGTTGGCTAAATTCTCTCAATGGACTAGTCAAATATTTTCAACCACCTTCGCTACAAGAGGAAATCAAGAAATATTTGGCATGAGAAACTTCCATGTTAAAGAATAAGCTTAAAAATAAAAATTTCCCTCAAAATGATCCTTTTCATAAAATTTATAAGAACCCAATAGTTTCCCATCAAAGCTAGACATTAAGGCAAGGAATGAGTTGAGAATGAAGAAGTTATGGTTCAATTACAAGGAACCCTAGTCATCTGCCTATAGATGTATTAGGAAAGGATAGGTGCACTAAATTGAGGTAAGGTATAAAGATGAATCAAGATATAGACAAATAGGACCATAAAGTAAAGAATAACTTGAAAGAGAGATTAAAGAAAAAAAAGAAAAAAAAAAGAGGAAGGAGAAAATATGGGAGGTAATCTTTCTACTCTCTTTGGTACTCTAGAGTATAATCCTTTTCACATCCATGGGTCCTATAGGGACAAAGGGTGACTATACTCATTGATACGAATGCCACTAATAATTTTATTGATGATGAACTAGTGGTAAATAAAGGTGTTAAAAGAAAGGATTCTGAGGAGTTCAATGTAATGGTGGTGGATAGGTTTACAATCTAATGCACTAAAAATATCTCTCAACTAAATATTAATTTGGGAGGATATGTTCTAAATAATTTTTTCTATGTTTTTAGCATAGGAGACATGAATATGGTATTAGGTTTCTAGTGGTTGCACTCATTAACCAAGATCACATAATTTTTTTACACCATGAAACTAATTTTTCAATCTAAAGAGAAAGAAGTGATCATAAGGAATGATGAATAGATGAATATTTTTAATAGGAAATTAGAATGGGAAAATATATGCTTGGTGACTATGATAAAATAATTTGAAGGTAAGAAAACATATCATATGGATGTACAAAATATATTGAACAAGCATAGTAAAGTATTCAACAATATTCCTCCATGAAGATTATAAAATATAGGTTTTGAGCATGTCATTGAGCTTGAGGAAGGTGTTAAGCCCATGATTAATACTCCCTACTAACATCCTAGGAGGCATAAGGAGGAAATCAATAAGGAAAGAAATGAAATTTTAGACATGAGATACAATAACATATTTTAAGTCCTTTTGCTTCTTATGTAGTTATAGTAAAGAAGAAATATGACATAATGAGAATGTATATTGACTATAGATAATTGAATAAGAAGAAATTCATGGAGTAGTTTATTTTAAAAGATGGATCTTAGATTAAACTACCATTAGATATGAGTTGAAGAGGAGGATATTCACAAAGTGGATTCATGTACCACTAAAGATGTTGAATATACAAAAAAAATGAGAGGGGGGATCAGTTGTACATTAAAACATCAAAAACCTCATTAATATTTAGATCTACACTAGTCCTTAAACCCTTAACAACCATTAAACTCTTATCATGCATTAGAAAAATTTAAACATGAGAAACAATAATGCAAACACATCCAAACACATGAGAACACAATATTCACATGGAAAACCTAAGAAGGGAAAAACCACGGTAAGGATTAGCTCACAATATAAAGTACTTGCAACACCAAATACAATAGGATCACTATTGGAGGGCTCACTGCTAGGTTACAAAAAAGAAGAAAGAATAATGTTACAATTAGAAATCCATCTCAAAGCAACAAAAATATCCACCACAACATCACTGATACATTCACAACCTCTCAAAATAATGTAGACACCTTCTGCTTACTGCTTCCAGTAGTCTAACACATTAAAGATCACACTGCATTTCACACTTTATCACTTCACAACTCTCCACTTCATATCACACACTTCACACCTTGATTCTTCATCAACTCAATACTTATTTATACCATCCCCAACCTTGAAAATAATTCACAAGGTTAGCTATGCACCTCAACCATGCAAATTCAAATTAGGTCAATACTAAGCATTCCCATGATGGAAATGAATGAAAAAGACTACATCACACCTTAAATCAGAACTAATAACACACATACACACCATACCATGCTTCCAAAAACACTAAATAATATCCACAATTATTTTAAACACCCAAGGTCAGTCAAACCTATGTAAACACCATTGAAAATTCAAGTACATGCTTCCTTAGATCCAAATATGACTCACATACCACACACAACACTTAAACACAATATGGAATATTCCATAAATACCTTGAAATCCAACGAATCCTTCACAACAACATGCACCAAAAGAATATATTCATTTAGCACAACCAACTAACCTTCCACACACTACAACACCTAAATCGAACCTTACAAAATACTAAAATACAAAAAACTCAATATGAAGATAGATACTAGAAATATAAGCACACTTATAGATCTGCAAGACCAAAAACCAAATTGTGGAGAAATGCAGAGAAAAACCATTTCTCCTAGACACCACTACAATACACTGTTCACACAACTTTCTCTACACAATGATCCAGGACAAGAAATTTTAGATATAACACCACTGAAAACCTCTAATCAACATAAAAAAATTGCACAAGAAAATCTTCAACCATGAAGAAATAAGGAACAAAACACTAAATACCACTCAACCACACTACTTTATCTTTTCTTTAAATTTTCTAAAAATTACTTGGAAACCAAGCACCACAAACACATCCTCATCATCTTCAACACTTCCTCATTACCACCAAGCTACTATAGGAACTCAATGCCACAAAAGAGGTTGAACATCCACCAATAGAATCTTATCAAAGCAACACTAGAGGCTGAAACCAATGATATTACTGATGACAACATAATACAAAAAATCAAAGAATCATCACAAATTTCCAACAATCTCCCCATAGACCTGTTAACATCAATGGAACAAAACAAATCCGTTGACATCAATGACAACAAAAACTTCCAACAATCTCCCCCTTTTTCATTGATGGCAACACATGATGTGAAAAACCACCAACAACAAAAACAACATGTACATTAGTACATACTGTTCCCTTACACTTTCTCTTTCTCTCCCTTACTTCATAAGGTTTTTCAATTAACTCTCTCCCCCTTTGACATCAATGAAAAAGGGAAACACATTTGTATCTTTTCCCCTTTGAAATCAATCACACATACTCTCTTTCTCCCAAAGGAAACACTTATAAGGGAAAACAAATTCTCTACAACTTCCTTTTCTTTTACCGCACTCTATCTTCTTCATCCCTTCTCTACACACCTACATATTCCACTTCTTAGCACACTTCCCCTTAGGATCACATACCATACTACACCAACCGGAAACTACTACACATATTCTTTAATAAAACTGACAAAGGAAAGACACCTGTGTACCATACAATGACAACACTTACTCCCCCTAACTACAACAACTAACAATGCCACTACCTACTCCCCTTGAGAGGTAGCCACCAACATCAATCCAAAACAAGGAATGAATCTTTAAATTCATTGGATTGATGCATATTCTTATGCATCTAGTTAAAAAAAAGAGGAGAAATAACCTTCAAATTCTCCCAGAGATACATAAAAGTTATCCTTAGGAAGAGCCTTTGTGAAGATATCTACAAATTGATACTTAGTAGGCACATACTCCAACTTCACCTCATTCTCTACAACCTTCTCTCTCAAAAACTGATGCCAGATTGAGATATGTTCTGTCCTTAAATGCATCACCGGATTCTTTGAAATGTTAATAGAACTTGTATTATCATAGAAGATAGAAATAGGTTCATCATATACCACTTTGATATCCTTCAAATTTTGCTTCATCTACAACACTTGTGTGCAACATGATGCTGCAACAATGTATTCTACCTCTGTAGTAGATAATGACATTGAATCCTACTTCTTGCTTAACCAAGACACCAACCTGCTTCCAAGAAAGAATGCACCACCACTTGTACTTTTTCTATCATCCACACAACTTTCCCAGTCTAAATTTGTATAATCACTCAGAGAGAAATCAATATCATTTGGATACCACAAGCCATGTTCTAAAGTTCCCTTCAAGTATCTAAATATTCTCTTCATTGCCGCAACATGTGACTCATTAGGATCTTCTTGAAATCTAGGCACATGACAAATTGCATGCATGATATCTAGTCTAGTAGCAGTTAGACACAACAATCCTCCAATCATTGATCTATAATTTCTCTGATCAACCTTAAGAGATTCATCATTCTTACTCAACTTGCAACCAGTAACCATAGGAGTACATACCAGTTTAGAGTCTTCCATTCCAAACTTCTTCAACATTTCATTGACATAATTTGATTGTGAAATGAATATACCTTTTTGTATCTGATTGATTTGTAGTTCAAGGAAGAAATTCTTCTCTCCAAACAATGACATTTAAAAATCTTTTTGCATCTCTTCTGTAAATCTCTTGCACATTGCTTCATTACCTCCAAAGATTATGTCATCAACATAAAACAACCACAATCAAGATTTGATATTTCTCAAATTTGAAATGAAGATTACTACTTGCGGTACCTTTATTGAATCCTTGTTGAAACAAGTAACTATCCAATCTTGTATACCAAGCTCTAGGAGCTTGCTTGAGTCCATATAATGCTTTCTTCAATCTATAGAAAATATTAGGATTATCTAATAATTGAAATAATTTTGGTTGTTCAATGTAAACTTCTTCTAATTCACCATTCAAGAATGTAGACTTCACATCCATTTTGATAAAATTTGAAATCTTTGTGTGTTGCAAAAACAAGAAAACACCCTACTAGCTTCCATCCTTGCCACTGAAGCAAATATCTCCTCAAAATCTATTCCTTCCATCAATGAGTAACCTTAACACACAATCCCTTTCATATTCATAACAAATTCTCCACTCTCATTTAGTTTATTCCAGAACACCCACTTAGTTTCAATCACATTCTTGTTTGTTGGTCTTGGGACAAGTTCTCAATTTAGATTCTTATCAATCCACATAAATTCTTCCTCCATATCCTTAATCCAATATTCATATTTACATGCTTCAATCACTTTTTTAGGTTCAACTTTAGAAAGTAAACATAAGTTTACTTGTTCTTCTATCATAGCAACCTTTCTTCTTTTTAGCACACCTCTAATCTTGTCACCAATGATATGATCTTCTGAATGATTCTTTTGTACATACTTAGGAGTCTTAGGGATCCTTTCTAGAGCTTCTTCCTCTTCAATTTACACTTCATTTTCCTTACCTTTATCCTATTCTTCTTCTCTGCAACAAGACTCATTGGATTCATATCCATTTATCATCACTGAAATTTTATGTAGATCTTCATCCACTTTGATACTTTCACTTTCAATGATCTTTTTTAGTCTCTTGTTGTAGCACTAGTAAGACTTGCTTCTTGTAGAATATGCAAGGAAGATTCCTTCATTAGATCTTGCATCAAAATTTCCTAAGATTTATTCATCTCTTATGATATAGCATTTACTTCCAAACACTCTGAAATATTTCACAATGGGGGTTCTTCCATACCACAACTCATAGGGAGTCTTTGAACTTTTTTTCCTTGCTTTTGATCTATTAAGTATGTAGACTATAGTATGAATTGCTTCTCTCAAATATACATCTAATAGATTTTCATCCTTCATCATTTTCCTTTCTGCTTCCTGAATAGTCCTATTCTTTCTTTCAACCACTCCATTTTGTTGAGGAGTCCTAGGAGCTAAAAAATTCCTCTTTATTCCTTGATCTTCATAAAAACTGTTAAACTCATTGGAGGTGAACTCTCCACCTTTTTTAGATCTCAAAAATTTGATCTTCCTATCCATTTCATTCCCAACCATAGCTTTGAATACCTTAAACTTATCTAAAGCTTCTGATTTTTCTTTGAGAAAAGTAACCCAAGTCATTCTAGAATAATCATCAATTAATAGCATGAAATACCTGTCACCTTGAAAAATTCTGATTCTTGTAGTCCACAAAGGTTTGTATGCACCAAATCCAAAGGACTGGTAGAAGATTGTTCTTTGAATTTGAAATTCTTTCTATCTTGCTTCCCAATTTGACATTCCTTGCAAAAAATATTAATAGGCTTTGTAATCTTTTGTAGATCTCTTACAACTTGATTTGAACTAATCTTCACTAGGATATCAAAATTGATGTGACACATTCTTCTATGCCATAGCTAACTTTCATTAATTTGAGTCATAAAGAATTGACCATTTTCACCCTTAAGTTGATAAACATTTCCCTCTGTCCTTCTTCCTGCTGCAACCACAATTCCAAAGCCTTTTTCGATCTCACAACCATTATCTTGAAACACAAGATTATATCCTTTGCTACACATTTTTCCTACACTAAAAAGGTTATTTCGTAGAACCTTGACATAAAGAACATCATTTTTATTATGCTTTCCATAAAAAATGATCGAACCTTTTCCACATAACTTAGTAGATGTATCATCACCAAAATTAAATAAACACCTTCAAACTTCTCAAGCTTAAAAAACTTACTCTTATAACCTATCATGTGATTTGAGCATCCACTATCAATGATCCAGTTGTTCTCTTCTCTAGCATGAAAAGTAGTCACCATTGCTCCTCCAATTTTATGACTTGCTTCTAGAGCACTTTCCTTCATGCATCTCTCAAAGTTAGTAGAATTAGTTCCAACATTTAGAACCATGAACAAGCATTTATCATCTTCATCACCTAGATAATCAGATTCATCATCAGATATACTAGCATATTCTCTAACATAGTAAATTTTCTTAATTGATTTACCTTTATTCTCCTTAGGTCTATCTCTTGAAGCTTTGATAAGATACCTTGAAGCATATTGACCAATATTTCCATAGTTAAAGCATTTCAAAGGTAACTTACCTCTGTATTTTTTAGTGCTCTTTTCCAGTTTCCTCATAAAGTTTTCTTCCAACTCATCAAATTCATTTGAATCAGATTCCTCATTCTTCTCTACTTTACCAACTTTAAAAGAAGTCTCTTTCTTTGAATCACTTGAACCAAACTATCTTAATTCAAAAGTAGTTAAAGTACCGAGCAAACGATCTCTAGAATACTGATCTAATTTGAAATACTTTAATAGGAGAAACTTTATGACTATATGATTTAGGCAAAGTTCTTAGTACCTTCTTTACCACCTCATCTTCTTCAAGTTTTCCACCAAGGCCTCTAATGGAATTGAAACCTTCATCCATTTTCTGCATGTAGCTTGTAATATCTTCATCCTTTAACATCCACAAGGTTTCAAACTTGATTTTTAGGTTTCACATCTTAGCTTGCTTGAATTTTTCATTTCCTTCATAGACACTTTTCAGCTTCTTCTAGATATCATTACCATATTTGAGATTTATAACTTTCACAAGTTCAGTATTAGAAATACCACTCAAAATAACATACCTTTCTTTCCCATTATTTTCATATGCCTTGATCTCATCATCAGTACTCAGACCATTTGTAAGAATTTTATATCCAGTTTCAATTGACTTCCAAACTCCAAACCCTAGAGAAATAAGGAAACCTTCCATCCCGGTCTTTTAGAATGCATAATAAGATCCATCAAATAGAAGAGCCTCCTTTTTGTTGGCCCACGTTTGTTGTTGTGTCAAAATATCAATCTGTCAATGCCTAATACAAATTGTAGAGACATGGATCGTATGGGAGGTGGTTAGTCCCTTGTCATGAATCCTAAGGAGAGCATTAAGAATTTTCCAAAAATATGCCCTCAACACAAGCTGAGGGGATTCAAACCCATGACCCAACGCTCTGATACCAATTGTTGGCCCACGTTTTCCATTGCATCAAAAGATTGATTTGTCAACGCCCAATAAAACTGATAGAGACATGGATCACATAGGAGGATGTTAGTCCCTTGTCATGAATCTCAAGGGGAGTGTTGACCATTTTCCAACTCTTTTATGCCATCCCAGATCTACCTCAAGTGGTTAAGATTTATTCCAATGAACCTTGCTCTGATAGAAATTGTTTAATGCACACAAAAATTGAGAGGGGGGAATCGATTGTACATTAAAACATCAAAACCCTCATTAATATTTAGATTTACATTATTACTTAAAACCTTAACAACCATTAAACTCTTATCATGCATTAGTAGAATGTAAACATGAGAACTCTAGATTTACATGGAAAACCAAAGAAGGGATAAACCACAGTGAGGATTAACTCATACTATAAAGTAATTGCAACACCAAACACAATAGGCTCATTGCCCAAAAGAAAAGAAGGGCTCATTTACAAATTACAAAAAAGAAGAAATAAGAATATTACAATGAGAAATCCATCTCAAATCAACAAAAGGATCCACCACAACATCGCTAGTACATTTGCAACCTCTCAAAAGAATGTAGACACCTTCTGATTACTACTTTTAGTAGTCTAACACATTAAATATCTCATTGAATTTCACACTTTAGCACTTCACAACTCAACACTTCACATCACACACTTCACACCTTAATTATTCATCAACTCAACACTTATTTATACCATCCTAAACCTTGAAAACAATTTACAAGGTTGGCTATGTACCTCAACCATGCAAACTCAAATTAGGTCAACACTAAGAATTCCTGTGATGGAAAGGAATGAAAGTGGACCACAACACACCTTAACTTGAACCCAAATACACACATACAAGGTATACCACACCTTAACTCAAACCAAAATACACACATACAAGCTATACCATGCTTCCACAAGCACTGAAGCATATCCGTAATTAGTGTAAACACCTAAGGTTAGTCGAACCTATGTAAACACCATTGAAAATTCAAGTACATGCTTCCTTAGATCTAAAGATGACTCGTGGACCACACACAACACTTAAAAAAATGGAATATTCCATAAACACCTTCAAATCCAACAAATTATTTGAAAAAACATACACTAAAAGAATATATTCATTCTACACAACCAACTAACCTTCCATACACTACAACACCTGAATCCAACCTTAAAGAGCACTAAAATATAAACAACTTAAAATAAAGATAGATACTAGCAATATAAGCACACTTTCAACTTCGTAAGAATATAAACACACCATTGCAATACACTGTTCACACACTGGTGAACATAAATTTCTTTGCACAATGATCCAGGACAAGAAATTTTGGATATAACACCACTAAACACCTTTGATCAACATAACTAAACCACACAAGCATATATTCAACCATGAAGAAATACAGAGAAAAACACTGAACACCACTCAACCACACTGCTATTTCTTTTCTTTAAATTTTCTCAAAAGCACTTGGAAACCAAACACCACAGACACATTCTCATCATCTTCAACACTTCATTATCACCACCAAACTACTATAGCAACTCAACCACACACAAGTGGTTGAACATACACCAACAAAAGCTTATCAAAGCAACACTATGTTGGTGTTTTCTAATGCACCTAACAAATCTCTAAGGGACAACCAATTCCTATGCTCAAGACCCTTACAATGAATGGCCAACTAACAAGATTCAGTTGAAGATTGAGATCTCCTACACTTTAGGCTCTATGAGACCAAGGAGGGTGTTCCTATTGTGTTCATTTTGATTCATACTTTATTGAACACATCATTTTCACAGATCAATTTTAATGAAGGGTAATTATGCATGAATTACTATGAGACTGGCTTATCTTTAAGTAAAATGCTACCCACTCATCAAAATGAAGGAATTCTCAAGATCATTGACACATACATGCCATAGGATTAATGAATTTAAAATGCATTTTCATTCTGATTTCAAGTCGATCACTGGATGGATAGTTAATATACCCTTTATGTGAATATTTGAAAATAGACTAGTGCCTTGTTATATAGGGCATTAGAGTCACATACACAAAGATCAGTAACACACATAAATGATTTTAAATCTGATGAAATGAACTACTCTCACAAATACTTAGCATTATGGAGTTCACAACTTCTAATATATGACTTCTTATCAAATCCTTTGTAAATAACTACAAATTCATGATCCCATTTAAGCATTTTAATTGATTACTTGAATCAAAGAAAAAATAGAGGCACACATTCAAACAAATGTTTGAAGATGAACAAAGGAATCATTGATATTCCATTCAAAATTCACACAGATTTATATAAGGAGAGCACATGTATAAGAATTATACATTTGTTTTCTATATCAGTCAATTCTATAAACCTATTTAAGATAATTACATATGTTCACCAGAGCTCAAAACAAGCTATCTGCTCTATTCATTAACTTTCCTCTACACCTAATATTCTACCCAGATAAACACCCGACTCAAAACTTGATCAAAATCTCCACAAATGAGCCCTGAATTCCCTTTTATAGAATAAGAGAGCAAACAAGCTACTGGCTCAAATGCAATTCCAGTACAAAATTTCATTTCGTTCATACTTTCAACTTCATTTCAAAACTACCCACATAATAATTCTATTGAGCACAGGGAAATCCAAAATTTCCATAGCCGCCATGAGGAAGAAATAAAGTTTCGCCAAAATTCCCCAACCACCAAGCAGGAAAAAAAACACCAGCACTGCCACGAGGGCACACTGTTAGCACCCAACACCCCAAAAATATGCCACACATGCAGAGAGAATGACAACCACATAAAACATTTATCAACACAAAATTTCATTAATCACCACCTTCTCATGAATTAGGAGCCCCTTACCAGCAACATGCACCCCACGGTACACACGAATACTCCGCGTTGTAGCAAGGGTTGGGGATGAAACCTCAACCTCAGCTTAACCTTTTTCTTGTTTCACCACGGTGCCATCCCATCCACTCGGAGTCCTAATAGCCAAAGGAGGGACAAACAACACCTCCACCTCAGGAGATAGAGCTTGTCCTAAGGTCACAAGGTATCGGTGGTAACTGGAGTCCATCTCTGTCTCACTATTAGATGAGCTATCCGTAACATCAATAGGAGAATTCTGCCAACCATATGAGCCTCGACTGTATCTAATTTTGCTTTGCACTCTGCCAGATGGCCCAACAACTTATTTCCATTTTGTTCCCATTGCCTTCAAGCTTGCAACTTGGCCCTTTAGTCGGCGGCTACATCTGGTAATCACAGGTGTAGATTCTTCACCATGGGAACTCTAGTGAGTACTCTATGCCAGCTTTGGGTCTATTTCATGAAACTCCTACAGATTTAACCTAGTAGACCTTCGCATTGGGATAGATGGCATGCCAACCTTACTCATTTTGCTACTAGAAAATCCACACTCGAATTTTGGATTTCTGTACAGACTTGAGGACTTAACAACTCAATTGCTGTGATGAAAATAACAACTCATCACTTCTATTTATTGAGCAAAGCTATGCTATCAACCACGAATGCTTGATGAAAAACACATGCACAAACTAGGCAATTCGTTGGCAGGCATGCTGTCACCGTTTAATTCCCAAGTGCATGGAAATCTATAGATCACACTTCATGATTTCCAACAATTAAGTCTCCACACACACATAGATCAATTTGATCGCACCAACAGAGAATATGTCATTAATGTCTATTGGTTGCAGGATGAAAATGGCTATCACATGCCGTGTTATCAAATTTAAATATAGGCCATTGATCTCACATCAAGATGGCAGATCGAGCGGTTCCATCTAGGTTGAATAGGTTTGAAATCCAGTGGTGCCTAGTTGATGTGTCCTTGACCAATGGCGTTAACCCATCTCAGATGGAAACTTATTTGTCAGTGGGCTCCATTTGCATATCAAACTTAGTAGATCAGTCCACATGTTGAGATCTCGCTGATTTCATGGCTTTTAAAGAGTGTTCTCTTTCTCCTTGTGAGCCAATGGGGAACAGTGGAGATGATCTCTTCCTTTTGATCTCGACCATCAGTTTAGAACCATGGGCCATAAGCTTGATAGTGGAGACTGGGCCCCACATCTGTATGAAGATGTGAATCTTTGTCTTGCTGATCTCACAACTTTTAACTGGCCGACATTTATCGCCTATGAGTTGGAGGGGTATAGTTAGGATCTATTCCCATAGCCTCAAATCTCAAAACCTGCACATGACAAGGTTAATACTTAAAAAGGGCCTCAGTTAGGCCAACGTGACATGACCCTCACAGGCTAATGAATTAAGCTCAAGTCATTAGGGAAAATTAAAACCCAACTTTAGGAAATAGTTAAGGTTGATGGCATGACTAGGTGACCGGTGCTCTTAACCAAAGGGGCCGGTAAACGAACGTGCACTATGGCTTTAGGAAAGACTTAATGAATTGGTGACTAGCCAAGTAGGTCAACGAAGTGTTATAATACTTGAAGACATTATAAAGAAAACCCTACTCACACATGGGGACAAGGGTTTATGAAGCAAATAGGATCAATAGGCTACTTAAGAATTGGAAAATTTTGGAAGCTCCATCACACTAGAGGTTGACACAATTCATACTACTAATGACAACATAATGCAACAAATCAAAGCATCATCATATAATTCCAACAATCTCCCCATAGACCTGTTGACATCTGTAGACACCTAAAATGTCCTGAATGATACTACACATATGATTCTGATTAATTAACATCATTTCCTCCTAAATCATTTCTATTCCAACCAGTTAATTAAATAATCTATATTATTTAGTTAAATTCATCAATTTCTACTATTAATCAAATTATTAAAATTATCAAATTAATTTATCCTATTCTCACTAATGTTCATCCCATTTAATTAAATGAATCAAACTATTTAATTAAAATCCCTAAGTGCTCTCATTTGATTAAATAAATCAAACTATTTAATTAAAATCTGTAAGTCCTCCCATTTGATTAAATAAATCAAACTATTTAATTAAATGTCATAAATCCTCTAACACACCTAAGTTGATTAATTCTGAATTAATTAACTTTAATCTCATCTTAATCTTCATTACCAATTTCTCTAGATTTTGACTCCACCTTGGTCAAATAAACCCATGGTCAACTAACCCAGTTGCACATGAAATTCATTTCTTTTAATTAACTAATTAGCCTATTTTCCCTCACAAAGGCATATTCGCTGGAATATTCCTCTCAACTACCTCTTCAATAAATTTCCCTCCAAAGGATTTTAAAGCCTCTTACAAGGTCTTAAATTCCTCTTACAAGGGAATTTAATTTCCCTTATATGCCATCTTGTCCCTCTTACACCCTCAACCATATGATTTCAATTCTCTTAAACCCCCTTACAATCTCACCTACATGCCTTAACTCGTCACTTCTTTCAAAATGTGCTCACATATCCCCATGGCTTTCATTAGCCTTGTGACAAGTTTCACAATGCTATTGGTTCCCATTTTGGTCCCACATCCTCCAATTTCATCCATTCTTCAACCCTTCCTTCCTATAAGTAGAGGCTTTCTCTATTGAATAGGGATCCACAACTTGAAGCATTGTTACTATACTCATTTCACTCTTAATCACTTTCTCTTTCATGTCATCTTAGCTTGGATTTCACTATCTCTTTGCATCAAATTCATCTTTACATCAAAGGATCAAGAGATTATCACAAGGGATTGGGAAAGGGCCACTTTCCACATCAAAGTGTCACCAATCCCCCTATGGGATGGAGGTTTGGTCTATTTAGATAGGTTTACGTGTTCATTTGCTTGTGTTGTTTTCTTTGTTTCATGTTTTCTTCTCTTTATTTGATCAAGAATGTCATAGGGAATGGTTAGTTGTGCTTTCTAATGGGACTTACATTGTTTGTTTTGTCTATTGTTAGCTAGTTGTATATTATCATTCATATTTTGGTGCTAGGAGGGCTAACCATTTAAAAATCTTGAATTTTAGCTTTGAAAACATGTTTTTTGTAGTTATAGGAAGGTGATGCCATTTTTTGCAACTAGAGCACCACCTTTGATTATCGCACTGCTTTTGCAGGAACATTCAGTGCCGCGTTTTCTTATTGTGTCACCTTTGATGAATTGCACCACTATCTCTATTTTTTTTTCATTACCTTTGATATAACACCGCCTTTGGCCTCTCCGTCGATTATCATTTTGCAGGTTTCAACCAAAACATTGCCTTTGATCCAACACCGCTTTTGACATTATCGTGTTTCCTTTGTGCTCTCTGTCTATAGTAGAGCACTGCTTCTACTTTTCACTAGAGTGTAGCTTCTGCCAAACAACGCCACCTTTTCTAAAACAGTGTCACCTTTGTGACCCAGGGTTACCTTTGTAGATTTGAGGATTGAAGCTTTGACTTGAAAAATGGAAAGCGTTTTGATGCTCATTGTAATAACTTAGGACATATTGCAACTTTTCATTTTCTATTTTAGAACCAACTAGTTTCATTTTGGGCTTAAAATTAACCATTTCTTTTTTCAAATTTGGTTAAAATTGAACCTACAAACTTACTAGTCATTGCTATGTTGGTTAAAATTGAACAAGAAAAACTCACACTCAAATTTGGTGCTTAAAATGAATTCACTATTTCTTTGAAGGATAAAATGAACAAGTGTCTTAAGTGAGTGATCTTGTCTTACTCACACTTTAAGTGCGTATCCTCTCCCCTTGCGCTTTGTGCGATCTTGGGTGAAGAGAAACACTCAAAAGTGTAAATTTTTCTTTGATGTTGAGTCACCTTTAGAGGGCCTGCCTCCTAGCTTGTGAGAGGGAACAACCCAAGCGGTACTTTCATTTCGATCCACTATATAAATTGATTGGTGTGACTAAAGTCATCAACCATCTGGTGTTGCTATCCTATACCGATGAATGTCTCCCTTAGTATCCATCTGATACGTCAAAACCATTGGATATTTTCTAAGGGCTTGGAGGCCTCTTAATTGAGTGAATCACTGCATGTATAGGCACCAATTTTATCTCGAAATACTGTCATTAAGAACCTTGTTTGTAGTGGTGAACCAAGTCTACTTTCAAAATGTATTTTAAGGTAGTGCATTGGAATAACACCATTCCAAGAAGTTACTTACCATGTTCGGTTTTTAGTTGATGCAATAAAGCAAATATAGGGAAGGTATCTTTTTCTTGGTGTGTCAAGATATTACATTTCCTTGACATAGCCTATTTGTCCATTCCATCTTCATAGATTAATCATCTCTTATAGGGATGATTGGTAAGCTTACTAAGAAATACGTACCCACTTGAGCTAGTATTGTATTGCTTGCTGAGTGAGTTGTAATACATTGCTTGGTTCTAAAATATTGAAACAAACATTGAACAAGTCATCAAATTTCAAACCCTTTGAATAGTGTGAATACCTTTGAAGAGTCCAATATTATTTCTTGTCCCTAAGGATTATATCTTTAGAGGCTTCTAAATATTTGGCCTCATATCTCAATTCACACTCTCCAAAGTCAACCTAGGGAAACTATGGCATTAGCTCCTTTATTTTCACATAATGGACTTTGTGGAATGAGGTTTGCTTAGACATAGACATTTAGTTTGAAATTTAAGCAAGACAAGTGTATGTGGTAAAAATAAATTCATTAATCAAGATAAATTCACAATTGAACCCCACACATTGTGATTGTCTTCATGATCTTTCGCAAGAGAAAAATTCCTAAACGAAGGTCCACATTTCACCACTTCAAATTTAGACATCATAGTCCAAAGTCTACCAGGAAACACATTGTGAAGCTATACCACAACAAGGACATCTTGGTAAATTTTTTTTATACACATCTTTTGAGGGATGATCCAAACTTGTATGTCCAATATGAGCCCCTCATTTAGAGAATTGGTCTTTTGGGTTTGAGCTACTCATAGGGTAAAGCATGTTATTCAACACCTTGGTATTGTAAACAAAGTATTTATAGGTTCATTTAGGATTGAAAAACAACACCTTCATCCCACTAAAACATCTATCAAAATTTCATCCCACAAAAAAATTTCTAAGAACTTTGGAAACATCATTATGCTAGGCTTTTGGTAAATCCTTTAAACCAAATCAAAATCACCTTGTTTAGTTAGGTGTGTGGGAATGAATCCTTTCTCACACATTTATTTAAATTAGCACCCCATTTGGAAAAGTTCATCCTAAATATCACATCTACATCTTTGGATTTACAAGTTCATCATCCAAATCAAAACAATCAAAATCAAAATCCTAAAGTTTAGTATTAATCCCAAGGTTCTTGAAAGTTAAAATATCCATATCACCCAACCCTCCATCTTTCATATCACCTTGATCCTAAAACACACCTTAAAGGGTTCCTTTTGTACCTAAGATTAGATTAACCCAAAAAGTTTATCCCAAATTTTATGGTCCAAACAAGATCACAACACAAGAGAAATATGGAACAAAACAAGGAAGCATCAACCATGAGTGATTTGAGCCAAAATGAATTTTATCCAAGAGCCCCTACCAATACTCTACCAAATCCACCTTTGGACAATCACATGATTCTCAAGAAGGAGGGTGTCAAGTGGAGGATGTCACAGAGATGCCCCATGATGAGTTGCTTGAATTGGTACAAAATCTAGACACCCATAAACTTTTCAACACGGTCATGAGACTAAATCCAACCCAATACATGTTGGAATTAGCAAAATAAGGGGATAAACTCCCTTCTAATTTTTATGTAAGAACAATTGTTGAATAACCTTTTGGGAACATCCCACAAACATCATTCATACCTTCATTTCCAAGCATAGTTCAACCAATTTCCCAACTGTCATCATCACATGCACCAAGACAACCTATGACCACCAAAGGGATCTCACTACTTCAAGCCCTTCAAGGGAATCCACTTCTCAACAATCAAAACTTAGAGGCCAACATAGTCTTAGGTATTCCAAACACCATCCCACAAACCTTAACCAAACATATGTACCACTTGTTTTCCATGACACAAACAATTCATCCACTTTCTTCGCAACACTGACATATACCCTAGATACACAAGGATCTCTTATTAATGTTTCAAAAGGAAAAATGGATCAATTTGGACAAGTGGGTACCTTTGATGCTTTATCCTCACTCAATGGATAAACATCACAATCATATCCACTAGCTCCTGTCATAACCCCATCACCCACACTAATCCAAGGGTTAAAATAAATTTCTTCATCAAGTACTTTACCTCCCAATCAAACAAATCAACTCAATCCAACCAACAATAGAAATCAAAACATCATACCCCCACCAAGCATTCCACTGATATCACAACACCAACTGACCTAATATCAAATGTCCCAACCATTGATCACCCCATCAACAATACCATCTCCACCCCAAAATAAAACTTCACAAACATCGAATACATCAACTACTCAATATTTGGTCATACAACCATCACCCCAAAAAACACCACAATAACCCCTCAACATATCCTCTCGCACCATTCAAAAAAATCCACCAACCCCACTTCAAAACCCCAACACAACAAATCAATATAGCATCACATTACAAGCAACACAACAAGCATACCAAAGGGAATTACAACAATTTCAAGCATAGAAAGCAGCCCAAGCAAAAGCTCAAACTCAAGAATAAGCTCAAGCACAAGGACAAGTACAAGCATAGGTGCAAGCATAGTCCTTACAACAACAACAAGCACAAGTAGCAAAAAATGTACAAGAACAAGCGTAAGCACAATACCAAGTGTAATAGAAAGCATAAGCACAAGCTTTACAACAAGCCTATCAACAAGATCTATAGTAACACCACACACAACAACAAGCGTTGATAGAAAAATAACAACAAACAGTGCAACAACATGTACAACAACATGCACTATTATTAGAACAACAACAACAAGCCCAACAACAAGCTTGGTTGGCACAACAACAACAACATGCATACCAACAACCATTACTAGCACAACAAGAAAATATTCAACAAACCTATGTGAATGCACAACCAAGTTCCTTGAACCTTAACATGCAAGGAACATACGACCTCCCACACTCATCACATAACACTACCATGCCACCTCAAAACATGTACATTCAACCATCCTGATCCACAAGATGATCTTTTCATGCAGGTTAAATTGCTCTCGCAGCAAATAAAAGACATCCAATTTGGAAAGGAAAAAAATCATATACACAATGGGATTTGTGCCCCTATCCTTTTGATAGGAATATCGCCATGGTCCCATTCCCACCAGGATTCGAAATACCAAAATTTGATAAATACAAAGGAAAAGGAAATCCTAAGGACCATATCGGAGAATTTCATGTACATTGCATGGAAGTGGCATATGAAAAATCCTATCTAATGTGACTCTTCCCCTGAAGCTTGGCTAGTCCTGCCATTGAATGGTTCACCTGCTTACCCGCTTACCTCCTGGAATCAAAAAGTTCCAAGTTGTAGACCTATTTATAGAAAACTACTCATTTAACCTAGACATAGATGTTAGCTTGGAGGAGCTATCCAAACTCAAAAAAGCTAGGGGAGAATCATTTATGACCTTACAGTGATGACAGTCTAGAGCCAACAAGAGAAAATGGTCCCTGCCAAAGGAACAACAAATTGGAACCATCATCTCAAACCTCGAGGGAGAGTTGTCCTTCCAACAAAAGATGCAATGCATCATGATGTATGATCAATTAATCCCTAAATCTCTCAACATTGAGAGATCCTCATGGCACAAGGGAACACACCTACATATAGGGATAAACAACCATCAACGAGATATAACGACAAACCTCACATTTGGGCCAAGAACAAAAAAATTACTAACAATGGTTTTGTCAATACCAAAGTAATTATTAGTGCTTTGAGGAAAAACACATGTTAACAACCATACCCACAGAACAACACTCCTCAACCAAAAATCAACACACAACAACCCATCTATCAAAACACACCACAAACAAACACACCCCAACAACAAAACAACCAAGCTATCAACAATGTAAACCCTGAATGGGGTCCACCCCCAATAAAAAATTACCCACAAAAACACAAGTATACTCCATTGGGGAACCCATTGAATCCGTCCTGCAATAACTAGTACAAGCAAACTTCATCACACACCCCGTCGATGAAAAATACCGAGAAAATCAAGTTAAACCTATATGGTATAATGAGAAGAACCTTTGTGATTTTCATAAGATCAAGGGACACACACCAACTAGCTACATGAGACTCAAAAATATTATCTAGGACCTCATCGATGATAAGACTATAACCATTAACCAACTGACAAGAAACCAAGATCTCAAGATATACATGAATCCAATGCTGAATCACAACAAAGGGAACAATAACGACAAAGGAAAGAGCTATACCGATGTGAACCATGTCTATGACCACACTATAGCATCATTGGATGAGTTCATAACAATCATTAGCATCAAAGGACCTAGAGCAGAGTGTGGAGTCACCACACGTAGAGACAAGATCTCTATCCTAGGAACATCTCCACCACCTAGGGCACCACCTGCCAACCCAAAATCTAACCCTAGTGGCTATAGCATCTTAGAACAATTGAAGAGGACCCCCGCCAAAATTTTCATCATGGAGTTGCTTAAAATATCATCTACACATAGGGATATTCTAGAGAAGGCCTTGTTCGCATCCACTATTCCCACTGACATTGACGTTGATCAGTTCCAAGCTATGGTCAGACACATCACTATGCCACATCTTCTTAAATTTTCTGAGCATGACCTCCCAACACAAATATCACATAACTGTGCACTCCATCTTGAAGTCTTGGTCCATAAGAACAAATTCAAAAGAGTCTTGGTGGATGGGGGTGTAGGCTTAAATATTTGTACCTTGTAGCTAATAAAGGATCTAGGATTCTTAGAAGATGTCAATGAGAAAGGGAAAGGTATCACCATTAGGGGCTACGATGATTAGGAACGGGTTTCCCAAGGAACCATTCAACTCCCCATTCAAGTAGGACTAGACATCATGGAAACCACTTTCCAGGTACTTGACCTAGAACTTCCCTATAACATACTCCTAGGGCATCCATGGATCCATGGGATGCAAGCTGTCACATCTACTTTACATCAATGTTTAAAATTCCTATATCAAAATCAAGAGGTTACGGTCCATGGCGACCCTAGACCCTTCTATTACTACAAGAATCTAGAAGCCAAATATTATGAAATCCCACAAGTCCCTAAGAATGATGAAGGACCATCATCCTCCTCATCCTTTGTTGACCCATCTACTTTGGCGTCCACTTCTGAGACAAAGACACCCATCATCCAGAACATCTCAGATATCAAAGCTGTAATAAGAGACAATGGGTGTGGAGACTATAACTTGTACAAGGGCACATATGTGTTGGGAGAGTTACCTCAATCTCCTAAATCTCATGGTAGACCACAACCTAGTGATGACACATCCCAAATGTTCATGGAATCTCCTACTACTTTCAAAAAATGGGGAGATTTGAGAAAATAGGTTGTGGACAAAAATGACATATCAAGATGAAAGACCTGTACCCATTCTTCCAATGAAGGAGGAAAATAAAGGTATACAACTAATGTTTGGATGGGGCTACAACAAAAATGAAAAGATAGGGAAAAATGACAATGGATTATTAGAACCCCTTATTCCTGAGAAGCTCCCAAAGAATCTTGGCCTTGGGTGTACTCCTATTAAGGTGAACATTCTTGGAAAGTGTGCTTCTGTTAAGATAGTCAAAGCTTCCCCATCAATACCCATATTACTTAGTAGTCCCTTCGAAGATCCTATCTTCGACCTACCTATGCTATTTGAGGATTCCTCTCTTTTCATGATAACCACCATGTCATTTGAGTCAAATAACCAAGTCATTGAGCTAAAAATCATCTACACCCAACTCATTGACTATGACCAACGAGGACCACCGATCTTGGATACGTTTGAAAATGATGAAGCTCTATTTGAATTCATGGGACTAAGGGATAATCTTCCATATGGAGATCACAAAGTAGGGTTCGACATTGAGTTTGATACACATGCATACTATGGGGAAACAATTTAATCTCTTAATTACAAAATTGAAAATCTAAGAGTAATGTATCGATCCTTAAGTGAAAACCACATTGTAGAGATTTTCGATCCCAAAATAGTAAAAAAAAAGGATGTATTCGACGGTGAAAACCTCTCTAAGGCACCAAAGGATGAGGGATTCAATATTCCCCTTAATGCAATACATCAAGAGAAATCAGTAGTACTAGCAAAGAAGTGCAACAAATTGAATGTAGGAACCGAAGAGGCACCACAAATCACCTTCTACGTAGAGTCAGTTTTGACTGAGGAGCAAGAAAATCTAGCAACATTTCTAAAAGAAAGGAAGGTGAATTTTGTGTGGACATATGCCGACATGCTAAGTCTTGATATCAAAGTGGTGTTCCATCATCTAGCAGTATATCCTGAGGAAAAACTTGTAAGACATAAATTGAGAAAGATGCATCCGCAAATCACCTTATTGGTCAAACTAGAGTTACATAAACTTCTTGACACAAGGTTCATCTGACCCATCGATTATCCAGAATAGGTTTCCAACCTTGTCCTAGTTTCCAAGCCCATTGGGGGCATCAGAATCTGCACGGACTTTAGAGACCTAAATAAAGCATGTCCTAAGGATGATTTCCCCTTCCCCAACATAGATATGATTGTGGATTTGACGGCGGGGCATGAAACACTATCATTAATGGATGAATTTTTAGGATACAACCAAATCATGATTGCAAAAGATGACCAACATAAAACTTTCCCTTGTCCATGGGGCACCTATTGTTGGAATATGATACCATTTTGGCTAAAAATTGCTGGAGCTACATATCAAATGGCTGTGACCTTGATCTTTCATGACATGATCCACAAGACTATAGAGGACTATGTGGATGACATATTAGCCAAGTCAAGGAAATTTCAAGACCATATATCAACATTGGACCCAATCTTCGATAGGCTCAAAGAGTATAAGGTACAACTAAATCCCAAGAAATGTGTCTTTGGTGTAACTTTAGGAAAGCTCTTGGGATATATTGTGTCAATGAGAGGAATCGAGATAGATACAACAAAATTCAAAGAAATCTTAGACATGGAGGTACCATAGATACTAAAACAACTACGAGTCTTACAAGGTAGGCTCTAATCCATCAGAAGATTCATAGCACAACTCACAGATAAAACTATCCCCTATTCCCACTTGCTGCGCAAGGGGATAACCTACAAGTGGGACAAAAAAATTGACAAGGAATTTAACCAAATCAAAAAATATTTACTGACACCACCCGTACTTATGCCTCCAATCATGAACAAACCATTGATCCTTTGCATTTTGGCTACAATAGTAACCCTTGGTGCTCTTTTGGCTCAACACGATGAAATAGGGAAGGAGATAGCTATTTACTACATTAGTAGAAACTTAGTGGGACATGAGCTAAACTACACTTTCATTAAGAAGGCTTGCCTCACGGTTGTGTTTGCATCGCAAAAATTCAGAAACTATATGCTAGCCCATCAGGTTAAGCTCATTGCCAAGTTTGATCCCCTCAAGTATCTCTTATCCAAGGAAACTCTCATAGGATGTATGGCCAAGTGGGTGATGATATTGGTAGATTATGACATTGAATATGTCAAGTGGAAATCCATCAAAGGACAAGTAATTGTAGATCAATTGGCTGAAGCTCCCATATATGTAGAAAACCTGCTAGTATTTGAGTTTCTAGATGATTCAATCTTCCTCCTGAATGCAGCAGAACATTGGAAAGTGTACTTTTATGGTTCATACACACAACATGGGTCAAGAGCAGGTATCCTTTTCATCACCCTCCAAGGGGATTGTATCCCAAAGTCATATCGATTGTCCTTCCCCTATACCAATAACATTGCAGAATATGAGGCTCTTGTCATAGGACTTTGAATAGCGGTACAATGGTAGATCTTGGCACTAAAAGTCTATGGGGATTCGTAGTTGATTATCAATCAAGTCAATGATGAATATAAAACCAAGGATGTCAATCTCACCCTATACAAAAAGCTAGTAGAGGATCTCAAGGAGTTCTTCATCAAAATAACATTTGAGTAGATACCAAGAGTAAATAACAGAGTAAAAAATGCTATGGTGATGATTGGATCATTGCTAGATATCCCAAAAAATGTCCATAAACATGAATTCCTAGTTGAACAACTTCTCATAACAGTTTTCAAGGTACCAAAATATGAGCTTGTGTGCGAAATTGTTGGTCCCAATAATCCCTAGTACCATGAAATATTTACCTACTTAAAAATAAGAATCCTCCCCAATGACATTACCCAAAACCTCAAGAGGACCTTTGTTAAAAAGTCATCCCACTTTGTCATCCTAAGAGAAACCCTTTACGGTAGGAGTATTGAAGGGACACTATTATGATTCCTTAACCTCGAGGAAGCTTTGACTTCCTTAATAAAGGTACACAATGAAATTTGTGGTTCACACTCAAGTGTTATGACCTTGGCCAAGAAACTGTTGAGGACGAGATACTATTGGCCTATTATGGAGAGAGAAGCTCACGAATATGTCTAGAAATGGATGCAATGTCAACAACATGGGGACCTCATCCATGCACCAGCTTAGGAGCTCTAGCTAATCATTACACCTTATCCTTTTTCATAGTGGGGGTTCGATATCATAAGGAAAATAACACCTACCTCATCCAATGGCCACAAGTTCATCATTATCGCCATGGAGTACTTCATAAAGTGGGTAGAGGTCATCCCTATGACCTAAATCATGTGAAAGTAGATCTATAAATTCATTCTGAATTACCTCATCTACCACTATTGTGTTCTCCAAGCCCTTATCTCAGATAATGGGACACCTTTCAGAAATAAAGATGTCTATGCATTATGCCAAATATTTAATATCCAACATCAGTTCTCCACCCCTTAATACCCCTAGGGAAACGATCAAGTTGAGGCCACGAATAAAACCATTCTAAAGATCCTAAAGAAAATGGTCAATGAAGATGGCCGTGATTGGCATCTACAGTTAAACCCTGCCTTGTGGGCCTACTGAACCAACACCCACACACCTATAGGTGCAACCCCTTTCTCCTTGGTATACAAATCAGAAGCCATCCTACCTATTGAGGTTGAGCTCCCATCCCTAAGAATATCCTTGCAGAACTTTATTATTGATGAAGAATACCAAGTGTCGCAGTTGAACGAGTTGGAGCTATTGGATGAATGCCTCATAGATGTGTTGAATCACCTATAGGTTTATCAAAACCGTCTAAAGAGGAGCTATAAAGAAAAGATCAAAAGTCATTCCTTCCAGGTAGGAGAGCTCATGTTAAAGGAAAATTAGAAAAATGTACCAAATCTAGACATCAAAGGTAAGTTTGAACCTAACTGGTTAGGACCCTTCATCATCATGACAAGTTACAAATCAAGAGCATATTAGTTGTCCACACTAGAAGGTGAATCTTTGCAAGAGTCTACCAATAGCTCCCATGTCAAAAAATTTTATGCCTAAGCTTGCAAGGTATAAATCCAAAAAATACAAAAAAAAATTAAAAAATGATAAAATCCAAAAAAATTAGAAAAAGGATTAAAAACAATAAAGAAAAAAAATGTCCTCTAGTGAAACTACTTCGGTGGTGATTTGGGCAAGTACCTTGGTGAAAAATTGGCAATTAGACACCTTGTGTGAATAAGAAATTTCCATCCACCATCAATGCTTTGGCTTGTTCTGCATCACCTTCCATCACATTTTTCCTTCACCCATTATTCTTTCCATCATCCATCCACGTTCGCATCATAGCTTGATCTTGCATCGGTATCATGTTCCCCTTTAGTACTACTTGGCACATTCCTTAGGTCAATTTGTCTTGCCTATATTAGGGAATTCTATCGCATCACATTGGGGGAATTGGCTTATCCTTACATCGGATCAAATTCATGTATATCCTAAAAATCTTTGAAACATTGAAAAATCCAAAAAATTCATAAAATCAAAAAATCCAAAAACATTCAAAACATATCAAAATCCAAAAACAAGTCGAAAATAGAAAAAGTAAAAAAAATAGTCACCATGTTGAACTACGAGGCTTCTGTGTGTATAACGTAGGAAAGGCTAATATTTTATTAACCCTCGAGGCCCCTAAGATAGGTCCTTTAGGTGTTCATCACAATAAACTGGCAGTTCAATTATTCATATCTCATCAATAAACGAGTCTATGTTAGTAAAACTATGAGGTCTCTGAATGTATAACGTAGGAAAGGCTAATCTTGGATTAGCCCTTGAGGCCCCTAGGATAGTCTTTTAGGTTTGGTTCTTGGTCAAAATCTTAGAAAACATAAAACATTTGAAAACTTGAAATCATAACATTTGTAAAACAACCCATAATCCAAAAACAACCTCAAAACATTGCGAAAACATCAAAAAAATTGAAATATTCCAAAAAAGTCCAAAATCACCCATGCCATTTCACTTTCACCCATGATAATCTCATCCATAATAATCTGATCATCACACTCACCCTTTGGTAACACATTTATAGAAAACAAGTACAACAATCAACAAAATTAAAACCTTTAAACATAAAAATTAAACTCTTGATCATTCCCAAACATGTCAGTTAGACCTTATATCAACGACCTTCAAACAATCTGTCAAATTTTCACCATCCAATAACATGTCCTAGGATGCATCCTTCCTAAAATAGGCATTATATTTGGCAATCACTTTGGATACTTATCCTAAACAAAACACATCCCTTTGGCTAGAGGTATGAAGAACATTGGCTTGTTTGTTCACCTGATCTTTTCTTATGATTTATCTTATTGTGCTAATTCCAATGACCTCTCGATGATGTCTATCAAAAAGATTTATAGAGAAAGGAATGGGGCATTGATCATTATCTTTCATTTGTTGTGCTTGTTGGATATTCTTGTAAGATAACCTTGGCAAATACTTGCTTTGTTAGGTGTGTATGGAAGGTGTTTTTGACAACTTGTTGACTATTACATTAGGAGGTTCCTTTCCATGTTCTGGTCCAAGATGTTAGAGCTTCTGAAGTACATCCTAGTGAGGTTTTTGTATGTCAGGTATGAAAAATAATGCTCCTATCTATTTTCTAAGTCAAAGTACATCACACTAGATACCATGCCATCCTGGTTGTGCATACCTTGATGCATCATATCTAAGTGTTTTATCAAACATAAGGAATAGTGTGCCATTCGTGTCCCAATCCCTGGATAAGAAAAATCATCATCACTCATCATCATATCTAATAAGGTCCAGACAATTCATGGGCTTGTTGGACTTCTAAATCAATCTCATAATCAATGGTGAATCAATATTCATCTCATTTTTCTATCTCATTCTCATTCTATCTTATTCTTCTATTCTTACTAACATTTCTATCCAAGTATCAAATTTTTACAATATATCAAAATACATGAGGCTACCCATGGTCGGTGATTGTTTATACATCATGAAATCTATCTACATTTGACATTTTGGCTTTCTAATCCTCTTTGAGGAAAACCTTTGTTAAATCTAAATCATGAGCTCGACCTAAAAAAATGGAATTTTCCCCTGATCTCTCAAGGGGGAAGTGTAGCAGTGACATTCCTTTCATTGGGGCAATAGTGGGACATCCAAAAAATCATTTAAAAAAAATAATTATCTTAGTAGCATCAATCTTTGAACCAACGCAATAGGTACCTCGCTTCAAAGAGGGGAAAAATGTACACTTAAAAAAATGATACTACACATCTGATTATGATTAATTAACATCATTTCCTCCTAAATTATTTTTGTTCTAACCATTTAATTAAATAATCTATATTATTTAGTTAAATCCATCAATTTCTACTATTAATCAAATAATTAAAATTATCAGATTAATTCATCCTCTTCTCACTAATGTTTATCCCATTTAATTAAATAAATCAAACTATTTAATTTAAATCCCTAAGTCCTCTCATTTGATTAAATAAATCAAACTATTTAATTAAATGTCATAAATCCTCTAACACACCTAAGTTGATTAATTCTAAATTAATTAACTTTAATCTCATCTTAATCTTCATTACCCTTTTCTCTAGCTTTTGACTCCACCTTGGTCAAATAAACCCATGGTCAACTAACCAAGTTACACATGAAATTCATTTCTTTTAATTAACTAATTAGCCTATTTTCCCTCACAAAGGCATATTCTTTGGAATATTCCTCTCAATTACCCCTTCAATAAATTTCCCTCCAAAGGCTTTTAAATCCTCTTACAAGGTCTTAAATGCCTCTTACAAGGGAATTTAATTTCCCTTACATTCCATATTGTCCCTCTTACACCCTCAACCATATGCCCTCAATTATCTTACACCCCCTTACAATCTCACCTACATGCTTTAACTCTTCACTTCTTTAAAAATATGCTCACACATATCCCCATGGATTTCATTAGCCTTGTGGCAAGTGTCACAATGCTATTGGTTCCCATTTTGGTCTCACATCCTCAAATTTCATCCATTCTTCAACCCTTCCTTCATATAAGTAGAGGCTTTCTCTATTGAATAGGGATCCATGACTTGAAGCATTGTTACTTTACTAATTTCACTCTTCAATCACTTGCTCTTTCATATCATCGTAGTTTGGATTTCACTAAATCTTTGCATCAAAGTCATCTTTACATCAAAGGATCAAGAGCTTATCAAAAGGGATTGGGAAAGGGCCACTTTCCACATCAAAGTGACACCAATCCCCCTATGGGATGGAGGTTTGGTCCATTTAGATAGGTTTACATGTTCATTTGCTTGTGTTGTTTGTTTTGTTTCATGTTTTCTTATCTTTATTTGATCAAGAATTTCATAGGGAATGGTTAGTTGTACTTTCTAATGGGACTTATATTGTTTGTTTTGTCTATTGTTAGCTAGTTGTAGATTATCATTCATAAAATCAATGCAACAACAAATATTTGTTGACATCAATGACAACACAAACTACCAATAATAAACACTATGAATTTTGGTTCATCCTATTTGGTTTGAAAATTTCCCTAGCAAAATTCTATTCATGCATAATTTTTTTGTAAGAAATTAACAATTTTATCCTTTTATTCTTTGATGACATTCTTATTGATAACAAGAAATAGAGGGAGAACTTATGACTTATTGATGAGGCATTAGGAATTATAGAAGCATATACATTTTTTGTAAATGAATCTAAATGTGATTGTACCATGAAATAAATTTTATATTTGGGACACCTCATCAATGCAAATGGAGTATAGGTAAACATAGAGAAGATCAATACAATTTTGGATTGACCTCCCTCAAATAGTTTGACACAACTAAATGGTTTATTGAACATTTGTAGCTACTATAGAAAATGTGTTAAGGTATTATCTCAATTGGATACCCCCTTAATTGATTTAGTAAAAAAGGGAAATTTGAGATGGAATGAAGTCGCACAGTGAGGATTTGAAAAATTAAAATAGGTATAGATGTTATTCCCATGTTAGCTATTCCTAATTTTTTCCTTTGTTTTGGAATGTGATGCACTAGGAACAGTTAGTATAGTGCTTATGTAAAACAAACACACATTTACATTTGAGAGTTAAAAATTTACATAGTTGGAAATATGATTCTTCAAATATAATAAGGAAATATTGGTCATAATGCATGTATTAACTAAAATTAGGTAATACTTGGTGGGTGGTTAATTTTTGATAAAGACTTATCATAACATCTTGAGGCATTTTCTCAATCAAAAGGATCTAAATGAGTGGAAAAAAAATTGGGTAAGAAAACTTCAAATGTATGAATTTGATATTGGCTATGTTAAAGGGAATACAAATATTGTTATTGATGTATTATCTAAAATAAAAACTTTGAGTTTAATGTGTCACATCTTTGTTGACTAAAGGGTAGAGATCATAGCAGAATATGCTAAGAATAATTTTATAGTTGATGTGTTGAAATAAAAGCTATTGGATGATAGGTACACAATATATAATGAAATCATTCTCTTTAAAGAAAAAATCTACTTGGTTCTAGAATCAAGAATTAAAGGAAAGATTTTGAAGGTAAGTGTAAGAAGTTGTGTCCACTTTTTGGTAAAAAAATGGAATTTTTTTCCTAAAAATAAAATTTTGTTATAGTCAGAGTAAAAATTTCAAGGACTTACATATAGAATCTTAAAAAACTATAGTACTATGAAATGTAGGATTTTGAGTCTAGTTTTCAAATATGTAATTTATTATAATACTTAGATGACACAAGTTAATATGTATAGTGTTACCACATTTTTGGTTGCCCCATTTTAAAAATGCATCCACTCCTTTTAAAAAAGTTAATCACATCGAGTTGTCACATTTGAGCCTTGGTTTTCAAAGTTGTGTTGGGCTCTGACAAAGTTTTTACAACCTCTCTCCCACCTGTCAATCTACTGGGTTTTTCCGAAGTCATCTTTACATTGGCCCTTGTTAATTTTTTGAATAGTTGTTATGTCTTGGAGCGATTTTTAAAACCTGGGTATACACCGATGGAATGAAATAATATTAAGCAAAAACAAGTTCTCTTTGAAATGTATGTTAGGTTTCCAAACCTTTTTCAGTTCCCAATAAGGTTTGGGAAACCTAACTCATTTTCGTGGTAGATTTTCTAAAAGGTTAAGTGTTTCTCCTAAGGGTTCTTTTCGAAAGCCTTAATAAAAAGGGGCCCCTGAAGGCATTTCTAAAGTGGTTTATGCACATAATCGATAAATCAGGTGATGAGTTTATTTACAGAACTGAAGCAGACTCTAGAAAATCTTTTTGAAAACCCTACAAGGAGTCCGATGTTTATGCATTTAAGCTAATTACGAGTTATTATCTGAAAGTTAATTCATACAAGGAAGTTACGATACCAGTCACAAATGTGTTGCACAAATGATATTTAAATGCATAATTATTGAGACACATTACAAATATGAAAAACAAAGAATGGTATTGCATACAACATGAAAATATTAAATTGAAAGTACATAATTGTCACATTACACAAAGCTGAGTCAAAATCCAAAAAGATTATATATATTTATATATATTGTATTACAAGATAAAAATTGAGGCTTTCAACAAATGAGTTTCAAACATGGAGAGTGAACATAAGGATCCTGATGCCCGCAATCACCTCCTAGAGGAATTCTATTTGAGCAGGGGAGAAGAGGTTCTCATTGAATTCTACATAATGTGAAAAAGTCTCCATTATGTTGTGCTCTAGTCCAGCATGGAGAAGGGTAACTGCTTGTCTAGCTGGCTCATTCCTCAAAGCAATGGAAATGCATATTGCATCACCCACCAGACTAGTACATAGATACTCTAACATGCTCCCCATGACATCTTCGACATAGGGCAGATAGACTAGCCTTACCGAGTGTATTGGCCTTATCGAGAATTTAACATGGATTTCCCACTCGAACTTCCCTAGTAGCTTTGAGTTGTGCACATGCACCTAGGAGAGGAAGTGTGCATGTGCATATAATATTATAAATAAAATGCCCTAGTAGCTCTGAGTTGTGCACATGCATTTGAGAGAGGAAGTGTTCACCGATTATCATCTTGATCACTCCCTCTTCACATTGTTGTAGATGAGGAACACTTCTTTGATCTGGTATTTAACTAGCATCCTCATGACACTACATTCTACTCCATCAATAGTGAGGAATTCACTCTTATTCTCGAAGGTTGTGTTGTTGGAAGTGCTCAACATGTCTGAAATTGTGATTATTATCGAAGAAAATGAAGAAACTGCAACTAATTTATAGAAAAACATGAATAAGTGAGTGGAGTTCACTTTAGAAGTAGTTAATGAATCAAGGACATTCAAGTTGATTCAAATTTAATGAACTCAATAACTGATGTGATGTAAATCTAGCAAAATGTGCCTTGGCATCAAGAAATATCCTACATTTAAACTACCCACATGAATATGCTCCTAGTTGGCATGTCATTAATTATTAGATTGAGAAGATACAAATTATTTGCATGAGCTGAAGGAAACGGGGCTCATCTGCAAGGTTGGAAATTCATTCCCCTATCCTAACCAATCAAAGAATGTGATGCAATCATAACCATTCCTGAAAATGGCCATTAATGCGTATGTGTCTTGATTAGACAGAGCTCAACTAACCTCCCATGAAACACTTATTTGCTAAGGTGGCAGTTACACTTCCCCAGGAATTAGTTTTCAAGAAATTGATGATTGTAATGATTAGAAATTTTTAAATATGTTGGAATTAGATATTTGGAGGGTTCAAATTTTGACCCCCCTTGCATTGTGATGCATGAGTGAAAATTAATATGAATAAGGATCAAGTTTTGTAGTTTTGATTATTTTTTGAAGGTGTTTATTGTCTGTGAGAAATAAATTTGAATGAAGTACCTAGAATTTATGAATAAGTATGCCAACTTTGATATGTGTTAGGATATTCCTTCTCTATGTGGATGCGTTATTCCTTGTGTTTCATTCATATATCTTCAGTGGATGTCAAAATTGCTTTGAGTCAAGTCAGCTAGCTATTAGTAATATGATCTTTGAGTATTACTAGCTTGCAAATCTATTTTTAGTTCACTTAGTAGTTTAGAAGTTTATTTCAATCATATTTGTTCCATGGTTATGGGCTGGTGTTATGTTTCCTTTCCTACTTTCTGGTTAAAATCATACCCCCATTTTCTTTTAAGTTAAAATTCCAAATTCATATCATACGAGGGAGTTGTACCTCTTAAAAGTCAGAGGAAGATCACCAATGCAATGGTGATCTCTCCAACTATTGGTTATTTATTTAGTATTTATTTTGGGAAGAATGGAGTCAATTTAAGTTAATCATTTAAAAGAACAATCTATCAACCAACAAATTTTTGGTGACTCCGCTAGGGACTATCAAATTTAGAAGCTTAAAAGTTGTCTTGACATGTATAACAATGGTTTTACCCCATGAAAATGTTTTTTCCTGTATTACATCCCAACTTAGATTGGGTTAATTACAAGTAGGAGGACATTATCTTTGAGTTGAACACACTCGCTTGGAGATACTGAAGGATTGCTATAGAGTAAATGTGAATAAATTTTCTTCTTGAAGAGGAAGAAGAGCAAGCATAGTGGCCAGCTCAAAGGGTGGTCAAAAGGTGGTCGAAGATAGAAATCATGTGGTACCATCATCCCTGACGTGCCCCAAATTCAAAATTTTAGGATATCTTTCTGGACAACATACGTCGAGAAGTCGAAACATGAAAGACATTTTTGTAAAAGTTACCTCCTAACACAGGGAGGTTGGTGACTCTGTGATTGAATATTTCCCTTGGTTTCATAAGTAGTATTGAGCATAAAAGATGGCATTGATTGTTTCAAAACCATGGAGAAATCATTTCATTCCCCTAGCTCTATCCAAGTACTCACCTTTACCTCTAAGATCAAGGGAGCATTTTTTTGAAGTTCATTGGGGAAGGAATCCTAAACCCAAAGATTCACATCCAAGCTTTTATTATCACATGTGGGACTCTTTGTGTTACTGAGAAAGATGTGGTTGTATGAATTTTCATGAAATATCTGGTTGAAAAAGTGGCAGACTTGTTCCAATGTTTGGAAGACGGATGTGTCACCGATTGGGACATATTGGTGAAAAAGTTTATTGCAAGATTCAAACCAGTCATTGATATTGGAATGTTACTAGGTCACCTCTTTCAAATTCAAAAAGGAGACCAGAAGAATATGAGGGACTTCGTTGATAGATTCTACCAAATATTGAAATGGATTCCTCATCTTGACATGCCTACTTAGTCTAATCTATCGAATATATTCATGGTGGCTCTACACCTTGAGGTAGAATTTTATTTAAAGTAGAAAAGGATACATGAATTTGAAGTCTCTAAACTAGAAGCCATCAAGATAGAAGATGATCTATTGCTGTCTTGATACTTCAATCGAAGCCAAATGAAGATGTTGTTAGACATAAGAATCACTATAGGAGTTGATCCTAGAGTATTAAGCGAAAGGTTGTTCTCACTCCTACAAATATAGGCCGAGGTATAGTATTATGCCAAGGTCATTCAAATGGACCTAGTACTGATGGAAGAAGCGAGATGCACATTGTACATTATGGTGAAGAAGAAGGAGACTTTGACATCTCTGACGATGAAGATGACGATTCCCCTCTAGTTCCACCAAAATCTCCCGCCATACTCTCCATCCCAAAAAGTGAAGGGGTTGAACAAATTACTAATTCTACAATACAAGTTTCCCCACACCCCTGAAATTAGAAGCATTCACCTTTGAGGTCAAGGGGTTGATCGGTCAAATCACGATGATGATTGAAGATTATGAACAATTGAAAAGGTATATATATAACAACTGTAAGAAGGTATCAGGTATTTTCAATGCCTTGTATGTACCTGATAGTCTAGGTAAGAGTTTCAAAATAATTGATAATACTCTATTTAAGTTTTACAGATTTGAAATGGATATATTGGAGCTCCCAAACCTTGTTCTTCTTGATGTTGTGAAAGGTGATGGTAACAGAGAGCCTGCAGTGTGTGTTGAATTGGAACAAGCTAGGAATGCTAAATAGATACTTATTAAGCTTGTGGGAATCATGTTTAATGTGGGTGTTTTGGTTGGGTACTATAGTATGATATATGCCTCACAATTATATATTGCTTAAGGCTTAAACCTACATCAGCCACATAGGTCCTCTGCCCCTGTTAGCGAAGTGAAGATACCAGAGGCTAGTTTGTTCAAAGATTTCGATGGATATCTAGCCAAAAGTACTCTCATGCAAGGAGTGGTGGAAGTGTATGATGAAAGGTGGCTTCTTGGTGGTAAGGATGTACTTCCAAGTGTTGCCTACTATGGAAACTCATTCTAGCTTAGTCAGTTAGTCCTAAATGTCTAGAAGTGACTCGTACATACTCCTCTTATCTGAATTGGGTCATACTTTCCTTTGCCTATCCATGGTTTCACTTGAGTAATCTTGAAATCATATTGCTAGTAGGAATCCCCCTACCTTGTACACAGTCCTTTTGTTTGTGTGGTTTGTTTTGGTGTCTTTCCTTTTGGGCTTGTCCAGTTTTTGGTTTTTGTTGATCCTCCTTTTCATGGTTTTGAATCTATGCTGAATGAATAAGAAATTGGATAGTTGCTATGATTCTAGGTTCATATCATTGTCCTTCATAGTTCTTGTCTCTAGTCAGAGCTAGTTGTAACTGTATTTTTGGTTGCTCCCTTTCAAAAACAAATCCACTCCTTTTAACAAAGTTAATCACATTGAGTTGTCACATTTAAGCCTTGGTTTTCAAAGTTGTGTCAAGCTCTGACAAAGTTTTCACAGCCTCTCTCCTGCTTGATGGTCTAATGGGTTTTTCCTAAGCCATCTTTATCTCAGCCCTAGTTAGGTTTTTGAATAGTTGTCGGGTCTCAGAGTGGTTTTCAAAAACTAGGCATACACCAATGAAATGAAAGAAGATTAAGCAAAAACAAATTCTCTTCATAACATGTTTTAGGTTTCCAAACCTTTGTCGGTTCTCAATAGGGTTTGGGATACCTAACTCATTTTTGTGGTGGATTTTCTAAATGGCTAAGTGTTTCTCCTAAGGGTTCTTTCTTAAAGCCTTAACAAAAAGGGGCCCCTAAAGGTATTTCTTAAGTGGGTTGTGCATGGAATCGATAAAATGGGTGATGAGTTTATTTTCAGAGCTAGAGTGAACTCCAAAATATTTTTGGAAACCCTACTCAGAGTTTGACATTTATGAATTTTAGTTGATTATGAGTTATTATTTGAAAATTCATTAATGCAAGGAAGCGATGATACCCGACATAGATGTGTTGTAGAAATGACATTTAAATACATAATTATTGAGACACATTACAAATATAAAAAATGAAGAATGGTATTGCATACAACATGAAAATACTAAACTAAAAGTACATAATTGTCACATTACACAAAGCTAAGTTGAAAGCCAAAAAAATTATATATATTTATATTTATTGTATTACAGGTCAAAAATTGGAGATTTTAGCACATTGGTTTCAAATGTAGAGAGGGAACATAAGGATCCTGATGCCCTCAATCAACTCCTAGAGGAATTCTATCTAAGCAGGGGAGAAGAGGTTCTCGTTGAATTCTACATAATGGGAAAAAATATCCATTATGTTGCACTCCAATCTAGCATAGAGAAGGGAAATCGCCTGTCTGGCTGGCTCATTCCTCAAAGTAGTGAGAATGCATATTGCATCACCCACCAAACCAATATGTGAATATTCTGATAGGCTCCCCATGGAATCTTCAACATAGGGAAAATAGACTGGCTTTACTAGGAATTCAATAGCTCGAATTCCCCACTCAATCTTCCCAGAGGTGCAAATAATATTATTGAAACATAGAAAAATATATATGTATATATATGTGTGTTGTTGAATAAAATGAGATGAGTATGATGCACCTATTTTCCTATATTTCATTCAATATGTGTGTTATAATGTGCAAATGAGAAACATAAATCAAATCTAATCCAACTAACAATCAAAAGGTAGATCTGAAAAGGGTCAAATGTTGTGTACCTTTCACCAAAGATGCTTTTTTAGACCTCACTGAGGACTCATTCTCCCTATGGCGAATGGGTCCTAGCTAGGGCTCCAAAAAATTAGTTTTTGGGTTTTGTTCTTCTATGTCTGCACTCCCATATTCCAATCGGTCACTGTCAGAAAGACAAAAGTAAAACCTGTAGCTCAGTTTATGTGATTTGACAAATTTTCTTTCAACTTTGACAACTTTGCAACTTTCTTCAATTTTTCTCTCCAAATGAATCTTCAACCTAAAATATGCAATCACACATCAAAGAGAGAAAAAATGTTGTTTGTTAGAGAATAGGGGTTTTCCTTGGTCAAACCTCGTTTTGGTAATTAAACCTTATGATGAAACACTGAAACATGGAGGATGAAGTTCATGAAGAGATGAAATAATGATACCTTGTTTGAAACCTTGGATAACAAATCTGCAAACTAGCATGAAGTGGCATCCATGAATACATATCTTGATCATGAAACTTGATGTGAAATAATGCCTTTGATATGCTTGATTGATCTTGAACACTACATCACCATATTAGCTCAAACAACATGCATGGTGCACTAAATATTTGATATGAAAAATGAATCTTGATTGCTGCAATAATTTTCAATAATTCTTCCCTTGAATGCCTTCAAAATACTCTTGAATGCTATATAATTCTCTCTTGAAAAGTGCTCTTAAGATAACTTGAATTGCTAGAATGTCTTAGATGAAACTTAGTGAAATAACCTCTTATTTATACACATCTTAAGATTAATTCCCAAAATTCAAATATCACAAGCTTGACATTGAATTATGGATTTCAAATAACTAAAATACCACCAAAAATATATTTCAAGGAGGGGTCCTAGGTCTAAGTAAGGACCCATTCACCATAGGGTGAATGGGTCCTAGGCCACTTACCTAGGACATACATTGGGAATGCTAAATGTTATGTAAAAATAGGGTCCTAGAACTAAGTGAGGACCCATTCGCCCTATGGCGAATGGGTACTTGGTCACCTACCTAGGACACACATCCTCCAAAGTTAAGTGTTGTGTAATGGTATTTATGAATGCCAGGTTTTATCCCTCAGAATTTGTATTTAATTAGGCTTGGATTTGAATTAAAGGGGACAATTAAGAAAAAAATAACCTCAATCAATTAATAAAGCCCTAGATTAATTTGAAAGTGTAAAGATACACCTTACAACACCAAAAAAAAGGCACCATTAAGTCCATTTTATTAAAAAGGGCCCTAAACTTAATGTGAAAAAGGGATAATTTTTTCTACACTACATTTTGGCCCCACTTTAGTGAGAGTATGAACCCATGTCAAACTCACACTAAAGTAGACATTCATGAAACTTATGTATGCAACAATGACAAAGATACACAATCATACAACATCAAAGATTGGTCAAGAAGATCAAGCCTAGACGGTCCAACACGATGTGGAACACATCTAAGCTATCAGTTTTGTTTTGTCGCACTCACTTTGGGGTAGTGGAATCTTAGGCTGTCCACTAGGTGAGTATCCCAAAAGGGTGGAAAATGAGAGAATCATATTAGTTTCCCATACCATATCAAAGATATCCTCCTGACAACTTCAATAAGGCACCACAATACTAGGCAAGGCTCCACAGGAAAGCAAGGTGTGTTATGCTTGGTGGCCTTGAATTTAGAGTTCAAGCTTCATAGTGATTAAAACAAGCTATATTATGCTAAAAACCCATGAACAAGACAAGGTTCCATTGACAAGCAAGGTGCGTTATGCTTGGTGGCCTTGAATTTAGAGTTTTGAGCTTCATAAGGCTAACAAGCTGCGTTATGCTAACACTTATGAACAAAAATGCTAGTAAATTTTTTTGTTCAAAGGGATTTTTCTTAGTTCATGTAAGGTATTTTTATTAGGGAACATCATGCCTAATGTCTCCAAGAGAGGACAAGTCAAGAGTAAAAGATCCACAACTTAGGGAATGTAGTGCGTCACATCAACACTAAGAGGAAAGTTGTACGATAAGAAATATCACACTCTTGGAGGACATCAAACCCAATGACACCATGAAGAAAAGGATGCATTGCAAGAAAAAAGAAAATCACACCATGAAACTTGAATTTTTTTTTTCAAAAGATATTATCAATGTACGCCCCCACTTTAAAGCGATTGCTAACATCATTGCTATGAGAAATTACTTTAAAGTAGCTAGTTTTCAATCCTAAGACATGAGAGCTTTACTCAGAAAGCCCTATTCCAAGTCATATGTTTCCAAAATAAAGCTACATCATGAAAAAGGAAGGAGGGGTTGCCCTCAAAAATAAATAAGGGATCTATGGATTCGAGGTTAGTATATCTTTGCTATAATGTTGTTTAAGAGCTCAAAAATGTCATTATTCCCCAAATACTCATAGAACTGGAAGAATGACACATGAAGAATAAAAAAAAGAAAAAAATTCAGGTCAAAATGGAAGAGACCTAAATGTATTGATGCCTTGCATCATCCCCAAAAGGAAAACACAAGACAAGATAAAATGGATAAAATGTTTTACGACATAGAGAAGAATGTAGGTACATATAGAAGAATGCACAAAAGAGAGAGATATACATCAAATGAAACTGTACGGGGGGTCACATTAGGCACATGAAATCACATAAAGAAACATGAAAAAGAAAGCAAAGAAAAAGACTAGTAAGGAACATGTGAGTCAACCTATAGTAGGTTATTTGCATCCTAATCTTGTTTAGTATATGCGAAAGGCAGATAAATAGCCAAAGGGAGAATGTCAAGTGATAAACTAGGAAATGCACCAAGTTCAACACTCTTTTTAGGAAAATTATCATCTAAGCTCATAGAAGAGGAGAACAATGAATTCAACTCATTATGCATTTTTTCATCAATCTTTGTAATTTCAATGTCATCATCTAGATTAATCACAACAGGAGGTCAAATGATAATGTCCCTAGAAGGTTCTTATTTAAGTTGTGGCGAGGGTATAGATTCATCATGTATTACTTTAGGAAAGTTTGGATTTTGATTTTCTATGTTTCTCTTTTCTTCTTTAGTTTGTAACATGCGAGCAATAGCACAACGTCTATGCCTATGCTCTCTAGCATTTCAATTTCTTCATAATATATTATCAATTTTTGATTGTGTAGGAGCGGGTTTTCCAACCATAGGTTTCTTTTCTTCCCTTAGGGGAGGAATGAAAGGAACCATAGGAGGTTGTTCAACCACTTTCTCTTTGGCTTTGTAAAATTGTTTTATCTTAGGAGACACTATGAGATTGTTTTGGTTGTCTCATGGTTTCTTATAGGAAATGAAAGGGGGATTTGTCCTAGGTTGCTCTTGGATATTTGAAAGAGCTTTTGGTTCAATTATGGTTTCATCAAGGATAGGTGGCTCAATCACGAGTTGAGGCATATTTCTAAGGGATTTTTTTGCTATGCGCTTTGCCTTAAACTTTTGATATCATTTGAAAAAGTAGTCCTCACGAGGTCTAATAGGTTCAATAGGCTCAAGACAAAAGAAATCCAATGAAAAGTTACCACGGGAGGACACAGGATTAAAGCCACTATGGTGCACAGTAAAGATTTGATTACCGAAGGGAAAATTTAGACATTTATGCACAAACGATGGGATGAAATTCATGGAGTGAAGCCATGGATAGCCTAACTTCACATGAAATTGGTCCGATGATAGGATGATGGTGAATGATACATTTAATGTTTTCGGTCTAAATTTTAGAGGGAGATTTATTGAGCCCATTACAGGACAAGCAAAACCATTATGTGTTTTGATCCATGCTTTCGGTTTGTCATATGTATCTATTGATAGATGGTTAGCACTCCCCTCAGGATTCGTGACATGGACTAACCGCCTCCCATGGATCCGTTAACTCTAGCAGTTGTATCGGGCATTAACAGGTCAATATTTTGGTGCAATGGCAACTATGGGGCCAACAATTAGTATTAGAGCCAAAGGTGCCGAGTTTGAATCCCCTCAGGTAACACTAAGGGGGAGATTGTTGGTAGATGGTCAGTGCTCCCCTCAGGATTCATGACATGGGCTACCACCTCCCGTGGATCTGTTAACTCTAGCGGTTGTATCAAACAATAACAGGGCGATATTTTGGTGCAACAACAACCGTGGGGCCAACAACACCTTGATAGAGTTAATGTAAAAATTGGAATTATTTAGTGATCATGTTCTCTACATAGACAGGATCAATCAATATCCCATTAGTAGGATTGTCATTGATTCTTCTAGCTATGTAAAGAGGACCATCAGGTGCATGTTTGATTATGTATTTATGTGAGAAAGCAATATCAAGGGTTATTTTGGTTGAGCCCTTATGAGGTTTAGCTTCAATAAAGTTGACCGAGGAATGTATGTTATCATTCTTTTATATGTTATCATTCTCTTGTTTGTTTAAGTTCTCATGAAGGAAGCAATCAAGGCTACATAAAATTTGTATTCTGTGTTAAGTTTTAAGCATTTTCCTTAGATTTTGTAAAGTAGAAACAATACTAATGTCCATGTTTTCGGCAAGCAAAAAGTCTTGTAACTTTTCTATGCCTTAATCCATTCTTTTTATATTTTCTTGCAGAATATGAACAACATCATGCATATTGGTTGTAGGTAAGGAAGTCATCGAAAATGAGGTATGCATGCTATGATCCATAGGGGTTGATTATCAACACTATTAGAAAGAGAGTTAGAAAACCCAAGATCCATGACGAATGGTGTATCACGGGATGACATGACTCTCGAACTACGTCTCACAACAGTATTGCTAATAGGACACCAAGTTGTAAAGCTCATACAAGTTTTACAAACTCAATGCCAACCCAAAATGGAAATAGGGTAAAGGGCAATGCAATGACCTAGAATGCAATGCAATTTTCAGATTCTAAACAAGGTAATTTGTTGATTACACTATGTAAAAATCTAAAAATGAAGTATTGTAAATGAAATTTTGAAATCACACATTGCACAAACTTTACCAAATTAATCTAGATATGATCAAATTGATGAAACAAAAATTCTTGGAACAGTAACAAAAATCTGAAAGCAACAAACAAAAATGCAGAAATAAATATTTTAATGCCCAAAAAATCAGATTATGACCTAATCAGGGACTCATTCGCCCTAGGACTAATGGGTCCTAGATGAGGGTTTTGAAACAAATTTTATAGATTTTTAAGTGCTTTTCAGTGGTTTCCAGATTCTGGTTTGTTGCAACAAGTTTTAGTTTTAGTTTTCTATGAATTCAATATGGAATGCAAGTGGAAATTATGACAACCTAGAAAAGCTAGTTTGTATGCAATTTTTGTTTCAATTTTCAAATGCAAGTTAATATGATGTATATGATATGCAAGATGACTAATTTTTTTTTTGTATTTTTGAGATTTAAAGAATGCAAAATATGCAATCCTAAAACCTTAAATGAAATGCAAAGATAAGACACCCTAAATGAGACCTAATTCAATGCAAAGAAATGCAAATGAATGCAAGATCTAAATCTAGGAGGAAAAAGGACTCCAAAATTAGAAAATGCAAGGATCAAAATCAAGTTCATCAAAATGAAACATAGAAAAATATATATGTATATATATGTGTGTTGTTGAATAAAATGAGATGAGTATGATGCACCTATTTTCCTATATTTCATTCAATATGTGTGTTATAATGTGCAAATGAGAAACATAAATCAAATCTAACCCAACTAACAGTCAAAAGGCAGATCTGAAAAGGGTCAAGTGTTGTGTACCTTTCACCAAAGATGCTTTTTTGGACCTCACCGAGTACTCATTCGCCTTATGGAAAATGGGTCTTGGCTAAGGCTCCAAAAAATTAGTTTCTGGGTTCTATTCTTCTATGTTTGGACTTCCATATTCCAGTCAGTCACTGTTAGAATGCTAGAAATAAAACCTGTAGCTCAGTTTTTGTGATTTGACAACATTTCTTGCAATTTTGACAACTTTGCATCTTTCTTCAATTTTTCTCTCTAAAGGAATCTTCAACCTAAAATCTGCAATCACACATCAAAGAGAGAAAAAAATGTTGTTTGTTAGGGAATAGGGGTTTTCCTTGGTCAAACCTTGTTTTGGTAATTAAACCTTATGATGAAACAATGAAACATGAAGAGATGAAATAATGATAGCTTGTTTGAAACCTTGGATAAAAAATTTGCAAACTAGCATGAAGTGGCCTCCATGAATGTAGATCTTGATCATGAAACTTGATGTGAAAATATGCCTTTGATATGCTTGATTGATCTTGAACACTACATCACCATATTAGCTCAAACAACATGCTTGATTCACTAAATATTTGACATGATGAAATGAATCTTGATTGCTGCAATAATCTTCAATAAATCTGCCCTTGAATGCCTTAGAAATACTCTTGAATGCTCTATAATTCTCTCTTGAAAAGTTCTCTTAAGATAACTTGAATTGCTAGAATGTCTTAGATGAAACTTAGTGAAATAACCTCTTATTTATACATATCTTAAGATTAATTACCAAAATTCAAATATCACAAGCCAACATTGAATTATGGATTTCAAATCATTAAACTACTGCCAAAAAAATATTTCAAGGAGGGGTCCTAGGTCTAAGTGAGGACCCATTTTTCATAGGGTGAATGGGTCCTAGGCCACTTACCTAGGACACAAATCGGGTAATGTTAAATGTTATGTAAAAATAGGGTCCTAGAAATAAGTGAGGGACCATTCACTTATGGTGAATGGGTCCTAGGTCACTTACCTAGGACACATATCTTCCAAAGTTAAGTGTTGTGTAATGGAATTTATGAATGTCTGGTTTTATCCCTCAAAATTTGTATTTAATTAGGCTTGGATTTGAATTAAAGGGGCCAATTAAGGAAAATTAACCTCAATCAATCAATAAAGCCCTAGATTAATGTGAAAGTATAAAGATACACCTTACAACACCAAAAACAAGGCACCATTAAGTCCATTTTATTAAAAGGGCCCTTAACTTAATGTGAATATGAAAAACATATTGCAACACTAAATTAAGGCAACATTAAGCTCATTTATTATTAATTATTCCTAAATTAAGTGTGAAAAAGGGATAATTTTCCCTACACTACAATTATAAAGAAAACACCCCAGTAGCTATGAGTTGTGTACATGCACCTGAGAGATGAAGTATTTTCCAATTATCTTCCAAATTACTCCCTCTTCTATGTCATTGTAGATGAGGAACACTTCTTTGAGCTGGTCCACAATCAACCTCCTCACGACACTATATTCTACTCCCTCAATAGTGAGGAAGTCACTCTTATTCTCAAAGGTTGCATCATTGGCAGTGCTTGACATGTCTGGAATTGTGATTATCATTGAAGAAAATAAAGGTATTGTAGCTAATTTATAGAAAAATGAGAATAAGTGAGTGGAGTTCACTTGAGAAGTAGTTAATGAATCAAGGGTTCAAGTTGCTTCAAATTTAATGAACTCAACAATTGATGTGATGTAAATCTAGAAAAATGCGCCTTGGCATCAAGAATTCTCTTGCATTTAAACTACCCACACAAATATGCTCCTTGTTGGCATGCCATTAATTGGTAGACTGAGAAGATATAGATTGTTCGCACAAGCTGAAGGACACGTGGCTCATCTGCAAGGTTGACAATTCATTCCCCTATCCTAATCAATCAGAGAATGCGAAACAATCATAACCATTCCTAAAAAATGGCCATTAATGCATATGTGTCTTGATTAGACAGGGCTTAGTTAACCTCCTGCTAAACACTTATTTGTTGAGGTGGTGGTTACACTTCCCCAAGAATCGGTTTTCAAGAAATAGTCGACTGTTATGATTGGAATTTTTTAAATATGTTGGAATCGAATATCTGGAGGGTCTGAATTTTGATCCCCCTTGCATTGTGATGCATGAGTGAGAATCAATCTGAATAAGGATCAAGTTTTGTAGTTTTGATTATTTTTTGAAGGTGTTTATTGTCTGTGAGCAATAAATTTGAATGAAGTAATTAGCATTTATGAATAAGTCCATGAGCTTTAATAAGTGTTAGGATATTCCTTCTCTATGTGGATGTGGTATTCATGGTGTTTCATTCAGATATCTCTAGTGGATGTCAAAAATTGCTTTGAGTTGAGTTAGCTAGCTATTAGTAATCTAATCTTTGTCATGATATTAGTAGCTTGTAAATCTATTTTTAGTTTAGTTAGTAGTTTAGAAGTTTATTTTAATTGCATCTATTTCATGGTTATGGGTTAGTGTTAGATTCCTTTCCTACTTTCTGGGTAAATGCATACTCCCTATTTTCTTTTAAGTTAAAAAATACAAATTCATGTATCATGCAAGGGAGCTGTACCTCTTAAAATTTAGAGGAAGATCACCAATGCAATGGTGATCTTTCCAACTATTGGTGATCAATTTAGTCTTTCTGTTGGGCAGAATGAAGTCAATTTAAGTTAATCATTTAAAAGACCAATCTGTTGACCAACATATAGAATGTACACAAATTATTTTTTTAAAGTCACTTTTTAGGTCCATAACATGCACATGTATGAATAAAGGATAATTTGACCTAAATAAAATTATTTTCTAATTCCTTTTTTGGGAAACATGTGTATTATAGTGAAGTTTGATGAGGATATTCTTTTATAATTTTTTCCAAATATATTTATTTTAATTCATTTTTTATTGGCCCTAATAGCTATTTTTGAAAACCCCTCATGTACAAAAGACATAATTTGAGCTAAAATAATCATAGAATTAATTTTATTTTTTCATTGTGTAAATAATTATGTCTAGATTGATGACATATCATTTAAAAAATAAACTTTAAAAATTAAAATTTATTAAATAATACTAATACTTGACATTTCAAGTTTATGAACCACTTTCCTTGAAAATTAATTATTAAATAAAAAAAATTGAATCATAAAAAGTTACATATTTTAAAAATATACATCATCATCTATAATACATTTTGATTTCATAAAAATGCCATCATCCATATTGTTAAAGTCTCAAATACATAATAGTATTCAATCCTCAACAACCAAACATAATCAAAGTTTGCAAGGTTATGTTATATAGATTATGTTCCATTCAATTCTCAATAGTGATTAAACTATCAACTAAGCAATAATATAAAAAATAGAGTTAAAACTAACATCTCATTATATTATTAAATTCACCTTAGACCAATTGCATGCAAAAATAATTAAACTAACAAATACCATGCATTTATAACTTACCCAAATCCACTTACTAAAATATTACATCTAACAAAGTTAGTATTGTCATCATTTGAAGTCATTTAATTTTATTTAGTTTCCAACTTTTGTGAACCACTTTGAAGATCCCATTGGACCTAATCATAATAATAGATATTCCCCTTATCAAGGAGCACAACCACAACAACAATTCATTTAAGATCAAGATTAGTATAACCTTCATCCCCTACTCCATTTCCAAAATAACTCCTATTATTAGAGGTATACTGCTCTCCAATTTAATTCAATCACTCATAATCCACAAATCAAATCCTCACTAAGTTAAAGCTAATAATTTTTTAAAATATAAAAAAGTAAAATAATCATGGAAGACCTTATGCAAGTTCCATAATTACTAGAAATACCAACATCAATAAGTATAAGGAGTGTGATTAGGGCTACAATACTAAGTAATCTTCCATCATTAAGAAATTTAGATGAAAAAATTGAATCCTTAACAATAATGCATAATTATAACATGTTATTCTAAAGAGTCATTAATAGGAGGTCAATATTAACAAAAGTAAAATAGAACCAAGGTCACAAGGTTCATCAAAAATATTTGAGTAGCTAGCAGCATTGGGGTCCACCAATTTGGAGATTTTTTATAGTCTTGAATCGCTAGTAATGTAGAGATTTACATAAGGTTCAATGGTATTGAATCAATCTAGGATGTATACTTGTTTTTGGGTACAAGTATAGAGTTGTGTCACACCTTCAACCAACTTGTCAACATAAATGAACTTAATCATTTCCAACTAAAAATTAATTTTGGTCAAACATATGATCTATATAGATTCATTCTAGCTAAGTTATATATGTGCCACAACTTTTCTAATTGAAAGTACCCAAGTTAAATATATATTTTACACCACTTTTTGGTCAATTTAATAATAATAAAAATTATTCATAAAACTTGATGTTTCAAAAACTTTGACTTATTTAAATATATATTTTAAATATATAGACATCCTTTTGTAGATATATAAGTTTAGATTTCAAAAATATAATTTTTTAAATAGCTTAATTATTTTTTATATTTTATTTTTATTTTTTTACTAAAAGTAGGTCATAAGAACCAAAAATATAAGGTTAATTATCTTGTCAAGAAAGAATACTATTTAATTAATTTTGAAGAGAAATTTTTCTAAGTCAAGATGATAATTTTCTGTCTACTTTGGATAAATATGTAGGAAAAATGGTAACATCCCATGGAAATAATTGTTTTTAGTGCATATTCATATTTTAAGATTTATTAATTCTTTTAATCAAAACAAGGGAGAAATAAATCCATGTGCTAAAGTTTTAATTTATAATTACATAAAACAAAATTGACGGAAACAAAATTACTATATAAAGAGTGACGCCCCATTTAACTTCATTTTTCAACATTTTTCATCAACTAATTTATAGTGCCTATTTATAAAAACTATAATCAAATAATTTTTTTATTGTTTAAAAAAACTAAAAACATAAAATACACTAAAAAATACATTTCATTAGTTTATATCATTTCAAAATTCAAAACATATATATCACTCTCTAACAATTCAAGTTAAAAATTTGGATCAGTGTTTGTTGTTTTCCTTATAAAAGTGTGACATAATTTTATGCTTTTATCCATTTATGTGATGAAAAATCATATACACAAGGGTTGTAGTTATCTTGGCCAAGTGTGTCTAACATCAAATGCAAGTTCTATCCTAATAGAATATTGATAAGGTTTGTAGGTAAACTTAGAACTGATACAATCACATAAAAGGAAATAGTGGAACCATTCTTAAATAGTCCAAAGTAACTTTATCCATTACTATAATAGAAAATAATAAAGCTTTAAATAGTTACAACTAAGTAATGTGTAACAAAACACTCAAAATAGATAATAGAGAAATACACATCAAAGAAATAAATAACAGTATGAAAATATGAGAATATAAACCACTCATACAAAATAATAATTCTAACCATACAAATCAAATCATTATGCAATTTAATAAAATAAATTAGAGGTTACCAACATATCATAGTATAGAAAGGAATATTCATAGCTACTTAACACTAAGTAATTAAGTTGATTAATATTAAAAATTATACACACAGTATCTATTTTGAAATATATTTTTTTGCCAATATTTTTCTTATAAACACTTTGATAATAAGGTGTTACTTTTGAGCTATAATTATAGGGAACTTTTGATCTATCTATATTATAATAGTAGGCCTTGGTTGTTCCTCATTTATAGCCTTCACTTGAGCATAAGCAAGTAATAATAATAAAAAAAAAGGCTTCCTAACAAAACATCCCCTTTAATGTAGGAAATTTTATAGTTCAAAAGATAGATATGAGAAAAAAAACATAAATCTTCAAATGCATAGATCGAATTTCTATATTGGTAAATTATGATTAAAATCATCAAGGGTGTTAAAATCCATCACTACTCTCTTTGATAGCTAGGATATAGATCTGTCACTTGTATAAATGTTGTAGGCATGAAAATTTGATTTCATGTGCCTCTCACAAAATTGATGACCATGTCTGTCATCCTCTATGCTCCACTCAAGCTAGAAATACTCCTACTTAGATAATTGTGGCACCTAGAGCCATGTTATATAGGTCTACCAACAAAATATTAGTAAACATAAAAATGGTTCTATCATTTCTTACAATACTTCCTTTATAACCTAATCAAACAACCTCTAGTACTTAAAAATACTATTAATGACATGAGATTTTATGGAGAGAGGGTTTGAATTAGAAAAGTAGTAAAATAACATCAACAATGTAGCAAATAAAGAACATATCAATGCAACATAATAAATTTTTTACAAAAAATGCACACCTAATTTTTATACAAGCATTTTACCCTAACATGGTTAAAGTGGTAAACCCTGTACATGTTCTCCAAGAACCACTCTAGGCTAATACAAAACTCAAAAAAAACAAATCTAATTGGTTGCCTTTTCTAAGAATTAGAATAATCTCACTAATAAAGTTGATGATCTTAATGTTGGAATTAAGGTCCTCTCCACAATGAAAGGCTTGTAAACATAGCTCTTCCTATATCTCTATAATGTTAACAATACTTTTCTCTTAAGTAAATAAGACATGGAGCCTACTTGACCTATGATAGATAACTTTAAATGGTGAATAAAAGAGCTTCTAATAAGAACTACATGAATGTTTTCAAATCATCATTCATTATTCATCATCAAAATCATGAAAATTCACAAGCCAAACAAACTCCATATCAAATTTATTTACAAGTCAAATACCATTAACATTCTTAAGATATAGAAAAAATCAGTCTTTCATTATAAAAAGTATGACCTAAAATAAATAAAACCTTAACATAATTAAAACATTGATTTCAAAGCATTCACATAATTATTCATTCATTTATATAATGTGTATAAACTATAGATAAATCATATCATTACTTCAAGTTATATATATTTGAAAGTATTCACAAAATTATTACAAGATCATTTTCATTCATTTATATAATGTGTATAAATTATAGATAAGTCATATCATTACTTCCACTTATATATGTATATATAATATATTACTTAACATATTTATACATTTAGACAAACAAATATTTAGTTACTTGAGAGTTTCTATATCAATCTAGATAGGCTGAAATCTCTTCGGCTAAGAGTCAAGGACTAAGAGGTATCCATTCCTCTATCAAAGTCATCTGGAGCACAACGTCATCCCTTATGATGTCGGAACTTTACAATCAGCAAGACTTAATCCGTGGTGGACTCATTCCACACCATCCAGCTTCACTAACAAACCAAATGCCCATTAACACATTAGACAAATTTAGAAATATAGAGACTATTAACCCAAGCCATAACTGTGCTGTTTTTTAATCTAATAAACAAAGCATGGTGATGACAAGAGATATAAAAAAAAGAAGTATATCGTCTGTTCAAAGAAAACAAATGAATTGAACAAGAAACATAACTGTACATATGGAAAAGTGCAGAACATGTGACAAAACAGCTAGAGAAAATGTCCTTGCCACACAAGAAGTTAATGTAATCACCAACCCCTACAAAACAGAGGAAAAAATAAGAACAGACTGTAAACAAAACAATCACCAATAAATTCTGGTTTTCATGTCGAACTGAACGAACCAACAAATTCTCTTCAGCACTGATAATTTAAGCTGACTTGATCGTCGTACTGACAGGCCATGCTTTTCTGAATATTATAACTTCTAGATGGGATTCACTAACAGAATAAAACAAGCTTTTATCACGATTTACACTCTCTGCCCATCATACTACATGACAAATAATTTTCCATTCATGATTATCTGTAAATCTTCTTGTTATTCCTTATAACTGATACAAAATCAGTCTACATCCAATCTTGGTCACGGTGATCTCTGGTTGGGCAAAACTATAAGAATATGCCTGCTTTACCGTGCTGGCAAGTCACAGATTTTTATGGGTAATGATGAAACAGACAGAAACTCCATGTGTGGGTTTGATACGGATGATTCTTTCTGTCAATTAAAATGTTCTTGGGCTGAATAAAAACTGTAATGTTAAGTTGTCGTTAGGACATGGCCAAATTCCTGTGAGCTTATTGGTGCCTAGAAATGTCATTTTTATGAAACCCACGAGTTCCTGTAACTTTTTGGTCACCACCCAAGTAGACAAAATGTCCTTATATGGAGTTATATACCATGAATTCCTCCTGTCTTTTTAGGAAACTCAAGAACGGTTCAGTTTACTAGTTTTAGCTGTGGATATTATTTACATACCATGTATTTGACTGATTTGTTTTTGGGTCTGAAGGTATTAAACAATTTGTTAGACAGTAACAAGATTTGCTATTATTATTCTGCTTCTGCCATGTATTTGATTATTTTTATTCAAATTGAGTCTGTGATTTTCCTGGTTCTCCAGAAAGTTTCGAAATTCTAGGGTTATGTTCACTGAGGAAATGGTAAGATAATTGATATGCTTTGGCTTGCACGGTATACAAGAAATCCAGATTCTATCAATTATTGAGCCATTTTGTGAGAAGTTGAGTTATTTAAGATGAACAATGGTATAAATAGTACAGAACATTTGGTTCATGTGAGGGTGAAAGGAAAGGAATTTGTGGGGTATTGTGATTATGTTATCACGTGAATAGAATGTGGAGAGCATAAGGAATGAATCAGCAATGGACTGCTAGGTTGTAATATTTGTGATCATCAATCTAATCACATGCATACATTCCTTTGGGGTTTATTATTCTTTTTCTTATTTGAAGAGAATTTTTTTTGATTAAATATTGTTTGGAAGTAAATAATCAAATAATATTATACATTTTTCTTATATATATATATATATTGGTAACCTTCGCGACTCAGTCCAGTGCGTTTCTTTTATGGGCGAGCTGAGGTGAGACTAGTCCCCTAGGGATGCATGCAATAGCCCACAAACCACGTGCATCAGGTAAGCCTGGGTCTCGAACCTGGAACTTGTGGGGAGCAAACCCACAGCCCAAGCCAACCCCGCAAACCGTGCGGGCTTACATTCTTCAAATATCTTTCATTATATTTTTATATTTTTATATTTCAAAGCATTTATTCTAAGAAGTCATATATAAATTCTCATTCAATGTGTTCAATTGGATGACCATGAAAAATAATGATCATTTATAAAACATTGCAGAAAAGATGTTTTTGATTTTATAAAGGAAAAAACAAGGGTCTGAAGGCAAAGTCAGAACAAAAACCAGATATGGAATCATAATAAAAATTAATAGCAATGTAAGACTAACAACAAAGGAAAAAACACTTCAAACTTAAGCCAAAAAACTTCAGAAATCAAGTGCAACTTAACATACAATAAATCACTCTTCAATAGAATCGTCCACAACTACTTTCGCTTTAATGGAGATGGCTCTATTATTCTTCTATGGAATCTTGAAACTTTTACAATTGATATTCAGACATTCTTTAGTCCTTCAACTCTTTAAATGTTCTTTTCATTGCAAGCATGCTTTGTTGTAAACAAAAAATGTTGAAGACATTCTAAGGTTTTGAAAATTTCAAATTAAAGTTAGGATGAGTTTTTTGAGTTGACATATATATATAAAGTTATAGAAATTTTATATGATGAATACGAGTCAATTAATTAATTGTGTTTATTATCAAATCAAAATTTAAAGTTAATATATTTTTTTTAATGAAATTAAAGTTTAAAATGTTAAAATATAACATTAATGAAAAAATATTTGATAAATGTAATATTTTTGTAAATATATGAAATTAAAATGATTTGAATTATTTTAATTAATGTATGATAGTAATTCTAATTTTCATATATTTAAAATTGAGCTTTTCTTTGTTGTTGTTTGATAATTGAATAGATTTAAACAATGAAAATTTCAATTACATATATATTTTCATGATCTAAATGAATAATTTTATAAATATGAAAAATAATGTAAAAATGACACAACTACTTAATTTTAAATCTAGAAAATAACATCTATTTTTTTATTAATAACAATCTCTCAAATTTTTTAATAAAAAAATAATTATAAATTCTGAAAAATTATAATAACATCGAATAAAAAGTGATGAAACAAAATGTATAGTTTTTTTATAAAATTTTAAATTATTTATACCTACATGTCAAATCAATAATATAAGATATAAAAATTCATCATTAAACAATAATATTTAAGAATATAAGTTTTACATCAAAATATTAGAAATGTGGTGAAATCCCAACCACTCCAAGATCAAGACAATTTTTTTTTAAAATGTAGATAATGATAATAGTACATTATAATGTTGGTTTTCTAATATTTATACTTTTAAATAATGTTTAGTTCAATTAATAATAATGGTTTCAATGAAAAAAATAAAATTATATATATTATTCATAAACTTATTTAAAATTTTAATTAATATTTGTGAATTAGTTAAGAATATATAATTATAATATATTATTAATTTTTTTTATGTTTAGAGGTATTTTTTAATGATAGTAAGAAGTCTTATATGATGATAGTGTATGTTAAAATATTTTAGTTTTAATTATCATTTATAGAAAGTAAAATTGAAATTTATATGTAAAAATAAAATAATTTTCAAATAAAATAAAATTATGTATTCATGCAATCAGATGTACTTAAGATATCTACACTAGTTTAAAATTACATATATATATTTTTCTTTTTGATTCTCTTGTGATTTATTACTATATCTTAATTTTGATTATGTTGAAACTTTGAAGACCTTTAAAATATCTTTATTTACTTTTAATAAAATAAAATAAATATTTTTATAACAAGCTTATTAAAATTAAACAAAAAAAATGAACACTTTAATAATTTTTTTCGATAAGTTAACGTGTCACTATGGGGCCACACCCATATATTGCTAGCAAAAAATTACATCATCAACCCCTTAACATGCACATAGGTCATGGCCACACCCATATATTGCTAGCAAAAAATTACATCGTCAACCCCTTAACATGCACATAGGTCATGGTGAGAGCGATAGCATTGGGTGAGAAGAGCCGTTTGAAGCATTGTTTGAATTTTTTTGCAGATGATGATGGCGAGGATGAAGACAGCGATGGTAGGGTGTCTAAGTGGATTTCCCTTTCTGGTTTGCAGGAGGACGCAGTGCTGGGTGGTCACGTGCCTGGTGTTTTGGTGGTGGATGTGGACGGTTTTTCTATTTCTTTGCAAAGGTTCCCTTTATGCGTTGATGACCATGTCTTGATTGTCTCTGCTGCTAAGGGCTATGTGGTTCCTATGTTTTTTTTGCTACGTTTAGAGGCACAAAACCTTAGAAATCTTGGATGCTTTTCGTTCATTGGTTTTGTGTTTGTTCTACTGTGTTTGGAGGCGTTCGTTGGTGGTGCTTCTAGGAAGCTTCTCCCCTGCTCTCTTGCTGATGGATTGCTTCCTAATGCTTGGGCATCTCTGTGTGTTGGTTGTGATGGGAAGTTTTTGGTCTAGCTTTCTCTTTTCTCCCCTTTACTGTGGTTCTTCCAGTTTATGGGGGTTGGGTGTGTGTGGTGCCCATCGATGTTAGTGTTTGGGGGTGTTCTTTGTTCTTCTCCCTTGCTGCACCTATGGTTGGCTCTTCGTCGTGGCTGCTTCCAGTGGCTGGTCAACTTTTGTGATGGGCTCTGGTGCATGGGATGCTTTTCCTTTGCTAGCTCTATTTGGTGGGGTCCTTTTCTTAGTTTTGCTTGGTTGGGTCCGTGCTTGAGGAACTTTTCTTTGCTCCTATTGCTCTCCTTCCTATTGGGTTTTGGTTTGAGCCCCTTTTGGGGAACAGTGTTATGTTTCCCTCAGGGCAGGTTTGTGAAATTTGCAGAGCTATGTTGTAGCCTGGTTGGAGATGCTTGATGGAGTGGTGTTCTTATTTGTTGCTTTGCTCTCATTAACTTTCCTCTTGTTGTGGGTGTGTGAGACCATCTCTTGTCTAGGAAAAAATTTAGTGGTGAATCTTCGCCAATTAGCGAATAATTGAAATCGGGGCCTCCAGAAATGGCGAATAGTACAAGCTAAAAAGGAGGCTGAATTGCCAAGTTTTTACAAAAAATTAATTTCGTCTCGATTAATTTGCCTATGCATTATTTTTTTAAACTAATAAATCGAATTGATTTGCCATGTAAATGATGCATCATTGGAACTGATTCGCTAGTAGTTTATACTGTAATTATAAATATTAATTATATTTGCTAGTAATATTATATTCCTACCATTAATTTTGGGGCAATATCGCCACTAATAATAAATTACCATTTAATTTTAGGGATATTTTAGCCTTGAATAGGGCTTTTATTTATTGCCATTGAATCATCGATTAGCTTTTTAATCAGATGGCTGAGGTTGATTCCACGACCTATATGCACGTGCCTTTTAAAAGGCTTGTTGAGGCCCATAATTTTTTTTGGACCACATGATTAGATTTAATCCTGTGGACCAAAATTTCGGCTCAACAAGCCTAAAACATTATAGGTCACAAATCAACTTGCAAATCCAATTAAAAAGATAATCAATGGTAACAATTTCACTTTTCATTTAGTCTTATTTTTAAAATAAGATTTAAAAAAATACTTAATTGTGTGTGCTCCAATGCATTTTCGATAGTGAATTTATGCTTGGTGGCAAGGGGCTTTGCCCCTTGACCCTGCCTTGTCCCCAAACCTCGCGAGGGGGTGTTGCCCCCTTAACCCTCGCAAGGGGCGCTGTCCCTTGACCATGCCGGTGGATGCCACCCCTGGGCCCCTACTTCAATATTACAAAAAACAAAAAAAATATGGAGGAATTGCGTCGACCAACTATGCAAATTTTTAAAGGAGAGATTCATCATTGTAATTAATCTTTTAGTGATTATTTGCTAAGATTCGCCACTGTGATTATTATTTTTACTAATTATTCATTAAGATTCGCGAGGATTTTACAATTTTTTTAATAATGTGCATAGATTCGTCCCGAAAATTAATAATTTTTTCAAATAAAAGGAAAGATTCACTAGAAAATTATAGCACTTAGCCAAGATTCACCATGATTTTACACCTTCGCTGAGGGGGGGGGGTTTCTTAAAGTTATCCCTACTCTTGTCCTCCTTTGAGGAGTTGGGGATTTGTTGCTGGTGTGGTGCAGAATGGTTTGTGTTGGAGTATTTGTGCTGCTGGCTCCTTGTTGCTGGCATGTTCGATGGGGGTTGGTGTTTGTGCTCCTTTGGTTGTCTTGTGTAATGGCCCCTTGTTTATTCCATCTAGATCCCTTGGGAGGAGGTGTTTGCCTATTCTATTGGAGATCTTTCTTGCTACCATGTTCTACTAATGTTGTATTCAATAGAGCACCTGAATATTGCTCCTATTAAGGTGGATCCCACTCCTATTGAGGTGGAGCTGGAGGTTGTAGACATGGTGGGAAGTGCTTCTCTCCTTTGCTGGTCCCTATAGAGGTGGAGTGTGCTTGATCTAGAGGGAAGTTTCTTTAGTAGTTCTAGGCCCCACTTCTTTCTCTCCTATAGAGGGGAGCCCCATCCTTTTGAGGTGGTTTTGGGGTTGGTGTTTGTTTGGTTGATGCTTTTTGAAGAACATTTTTTGTGGCTTTTTGGGATTCTTACCCCTCTTTTGGTGGGGTTATGTTAGGCTCTGGTTTGTCTAACTTGAGTGGAAAATATATTACAGTCCTACTGTTGTAGGTGGTTTGTGGCCTGGGTGTTTTAAGCAGTCTTTAGGGTTTACTTAGTGGTGGGTTGTTCTTTGGCTTAGAACGTTTCTCTACAATAACTTGTGATTCTTACCCCTCTTTTGGTAAGAAATTGTTAGACTCATTTTTTTCTAATTTGAGTGGAAGATCTATTGCAGTCTAGCTACTACAGGTGTTTGGTGGCTTGGTGGTTCTAGGTAGTCTTTTCGGTCTATAGTTTAATGGGTTATTTCTAGGTTCAATAGGACTGGTTTTTGTCCTAAGTGTTTGGTTGCTCCTAGTTGTGGTGCCAAGTTTGGATTGTTAGTCTGTCTTTGTCTCAGGACTGCTGTTGGTCCTAAGTGCTCTGTTTCTCTTGGTTGCTATTGACCAAGAGTTGTCTATGTTTCTGTTGTGCTACTATGGTATCTCCATTGGTACTGGTTCATTAGTAAGATTGAGGCTTTGCTGCTTGGAAGTGTCCTTGTCCTAGCTCTATAAAAGGTTCTGGGTCCTTTCAAAACCTTGCTTACCTTATCAAAAACATGCACATAGGTCATGAATTATATTCTGTTACAAAGCCATCAAAACTCCAAAATTGGCTCTAGGAACTAACGTATTGGTCATATCACCTATCACCTATTACCTATTACTACTACCTATGGGAAACATTTCCCTTTACATTTTCTCTATTTGTTATGGTTATTCACCACCATCATCTTGGACATTGTCTCCTTCTTGCAACAAAGCGAAGACCTACTCACCATCTCCAGCCACCACTCCTTCCATACAACCTTTTAAGAAATTTATGCCTGCCCTTGCCTGGTTTCATCTTCCTGCCATATTCATGTTCTGCCCCTAGATTACAAACTACTATAGAGGTCTATTATCCACATTGTAAAATTTTAGTGTAGGCCTACCAATTGGAAAGAGCCCCCTTCCCATAATGGCACGCCTTAGATATCCCTTCAAACCACGACACTAATTTTGACATTAGGGCTTCCACTGTCGCTTCTATTTCTCTCGCATCTAGTAGCATCACTAGGAACATGGACACTATGTCAGTGTTGAGATGGTAACGACCATTCTCGCTTAGATATTCATCTCCAAGCACCATCCTTATCGCATGTAGAATTTCCCCCACTGGGGTCTTAAAAATCTCCATGAGCCTTCTCTCCAAAACATCACCATAGAAAGCCATTTTCCATTTCCTAGAAACCCAACAGGTGTAGGTATCCATTCCTTTTGCTATTTACATTATAATGCAATGTCTCCCATTTGTTTGATGATAAATAAGCCAAGTGTAGATGATTATTAGGAGTTGCAGTTTTCCTTTCCATCTCAGTTTTAATGTGTAATGATTCTTAACATCCTTTCCGCTTGTGGCTATGTATGAGTGAAAGCTTGTGATCCTCCATATTGGCAACATAACGCGTGTCAATCCATCAATGATACGACCTCTACTTCTTGCTCCATCATATCAACTATTGCTTTCACAACATAATCCTCTAGGTCATTCCCTTCCCAATACATGTGTAAAGTGGTGACTTCTTCAAATAGTTTTATTACCTCTTTTACTTGCTTTAGCCACCTTTTTAGTTTCCATTTTGGAATTTTCCTAGTCCACACTACATTTATCACAATTTGTGAATCCCCTTCCAAATGAATTCTTTCATATTTTAATTTCCTCCCTATTAATAGTCCTAGTAGAGTCGCTTGAAAATCAACGTCATTGTTGGTTGTGATGCCAACCTTCATCCCTACCATTCTTAGTACCTTCCCCTCATGGTATCTTAAGACACATCTTGCTCCTGCCATCCTTGGATTGCTCCTTGCTACCCCATCAAAATTTAGTTTAATCCATCCATATTCTGACAACTTCCATTTGATATGCTTTCTAATATTTTAAAACAAATTAACCTCCCCAACCCCATAAATAGGGGGAACTTCACTTTAATAATATTAAATAAATATATCAAGTCATTAATTGATTCCATTCAAATTAATTATAGTAATTTAAATTATCCTTTTAATTAAGACAAATTATAAATACATTGTCACAAAAAGTACAAATTAGCTATGATAAGCCTATCAATGCATGGAAAATATTAGTAAAAATATTAATTGAATAAATAAATGAAGGGTCATACTACCTTATTTCAATATAACCTTAAAATTAAATTCTTGAAAATTAGCCACATTATTAAAAATCAATATTTAAATAAAGTGTAGAAAAAAGGTGTGTGCATTTATCAAATAAAAAACCCACCAAGACTCAATTTTCCTTGATTCACAATAAGATCAATAATTTCCAAGACTAAGAAATGTTCAATTTACCTATAATGATCTTGTAAAGAATTTTGATAAATACATCAAAAGTCAAAGGTGTTATTGCACAACTTATTAAAGTTAATACTACATGAATGGTACATTTTGAAGGTGTCTTTCATTATAGTCATGTTATGTAAATAAAAAAGGTCTTAGTTAAATTAATACTATTTTCTAAAATTAGAGGTTGGAAAACACTGGGTGTTATTAAAACTAGAAGGAAAAAATAAAATTCTTGTATTGTTGCACCCTTACCCATACCCATATTTGAACCTGTACCTGAACTGACAACTTAGCCGCCTAATCTCCAACACTTAGCTTTGAACATACATAAAGAGACAACCAAAAAACCACCGTGTTATCCTACTTACTATTATTTTGAGCAAGGGGAAAATAGCAATGGAAAACTAAAGGGAGCATGTACTAGAATGTATGGAATGATAAATTAATCTTCTCTAAAAACACTTGACAAGAAGCACCCCAAAGTGAATGAGATAGATAATAGATTGACTAAAGAGATTCTACTTGGTCTTGAGAAGTTGAGGAAGGAGCGAGTGTAGTATGTGCAATGGGAAAATGACCATGCAAAATTGGAGGCAAAGGTAGTAGAATGTATGAAATGAAAAAGGAATCTAATCTAAAAACACTTGACAAGAAGTAGACCAAAGTGAATGAGATAGATAATGTATTGACTAAACAAATTCTTCCTACTCTATTTTTTGAGTTTTTCACTTTTATGAAAAATAGTAATAACACTGTGTTTTCTAAAACAATAGTTTTTCCAACCTCCTTTTTTCTCATAACATACTCATACACTTACATGTGTAGGCATACATTGTAAATTATAAGATATTTTCACTATACTATTTTTGTGTATGGAAAATTGCAAGTTTGAAGACACATGATGATTTTTTAACACTCACTTAAAATGGTACAAAAAACACACTATATTTTCTAATGTGTATGTTGCAAAATTATAGGACCCTTTTAGTAATTCAAAAAACTACAATCAATATTCACTTATATCAAAGAAAGATAAATAACCAATAGTTAATCACTTATGGAAAATTTTGCATATGATGCATAATTAATCATAGTGTGTTATCTAATAGAACCCTTTTTCAGTCCTATTTCTCATAGCCAGTATGAAAAGAATATCCATTTGTGATCTACTTAATCCTTTCACTTGTAACAAATTAGACAAAACCAAAAAAAATTGTTATGAGAATTGTATGAGATGCTACTAATAAAAAATAAGAGGACGTACTAGATAGTATGTAATGAAAAATAAATCTTCTCTAAAAACACTTGGGAAGAACAAACCAAAGTGAATGAGATAGATAATGTATTGATTGAAGAGATTCTTCTTTCTCATGAGAAGTTGAGGAAGGAGAATGTACAATATATGCAATGGGAAAATGGAAATTAAAAAGAGGATTGAATTGAAAGGCTTTATATTGCATATGAATTTGTGCAAGCAAAGAAAGAGAGAAATGATGCTATAACTGGAGTTGAACAACTGAAGCCAAACATTCTTGAACTTAACAATTTCATTGAACAAATACAATTGGAAATGGATGATAAGGAAAAGAAAAAAATAGATCTAAGTGTAGAAAAATAGAATCAATTGGGTAGAGGCATGAAAGTATTATCTGAAAAGGTAGACAAGTTCTATAACGAGCTTGTCAAAAGAAACATCTGCATAATATAATGATAAAGACATTGTAAAAACTAACAAAAAACAGCTACAAAGGTACATAAAAGTATTCAAGAAATTCCTAACTCTATCCAAGAAAGGGATGCTACTATCCTAAGGATTGATGAGGGAGCAACTTATCTAAAGCTTGAAGTAAAATATATGAAAAAGAAGTTAGAAGATCATGAAAAGGAATATGAGGGGGTGTTAAGAGGTAAGAGTAGTGGGGATGAGGAAAAAAATATAAATGATCAATTTTTAGATACAAAAGCAATAGTTGGAAGTGTTGAAAGTGAAGAAAAACAATCGAAGACTAAAATTAATCAATTAGAAAAGGAATTAAAAGACAAGAAGAAGTTGTCATGGTCAAAAGAAAGGAGCTTAACACTATTTGGAGAGAGATGCAATCTAAAAGACATGAAGTTGAGAAAACAAATACATCAATGGAAGGTGTTGCCTATGAAGAAGGGCACATGGAGACATTAGAAAATGAGTGTTTCTAAGAATCTGACATAGTTCACAAGTTGAAGGATAATATCAGGCTCCTTGAGGCTCAATTAGGAGATGTTCAATTTAAATATAATGGTCCTGCAAAGCATTTTGATAGCTCAAAAGTCAAAGGTGTTGTTGCACAACTTATAAAAGTTAAAGATGCCACAACAATAGCTACACTGGAGGTTGTTGTAGGAGGGAAGTTGTGTAATCCGGTAGTGGATACAGAACAAATAGGAAAGGTACTACTTCAAATAGGACATCTACAAAGAAGAGTAATGATTATCCCTTTAAATGAAATCCAAGCCCATACCATTTCATCACCAACTCAACAATTTGCAGCCAAATTGGTGGGAAATGGAAACACAAGGCTCACACTATCTCTTGTTGCATATGAAGATGAAATTGAAGCAGCTATGCAATTTTTATTTCGTAGTGCATTTATTTGCAACAATTTAGATGTTGCAAAGGAGATTCCTTCTCATAGAGATATGCGATCTCCAACTATAACTCTTAAAGGGGACATTTTTCAGCCAAGTGGTCTTCTTACTAGTGGAAGTCACAAGTGAGGAGGTGAATTGTTAAGGAAAATTCATGCATTTTTTGAGGTAGAGTCTCAACATGTTATTGATCAAAACATGCTAGCAAGAATTGAATAAAAAATTGCAACATTATTACCATCAGAAAAGAGGCTTTCACATTTGAAATCTCACCTAGAGTTGAAGTCCTAAGATCTTTCTATTTTTGAAAATAGAGATTAAAAAAATGAGCACCATACATTGATTGAATTGGTTGCTAGAATAGAAAATAGGCTACAAATGTCCAAGCTTGAAGCCTTAACAAAAGATGACCATCATAATACTTTTGTTCCTCAACTTGTTGCCCTTCAAAAGGAAATGGAAGATTACAGTTTTCTTTTAAATATTAATATTTACAAAATGTTAAAGTAAAATATGAAAGGTATAAATTTTCATATTCTACATAGAATTGGAGGTTTCTTTATTAATTGATTTTCAATAATTAGTTATTCTTTCAAAATAAGGAGTCACACACGAAGCGAGGGGAAAATTTTGTTTTAGGATAAGAGATCGGTAGCTAGGATTTTCTACCATGGCCATTGTACTGAGAGAAGGGAGAAGTATGTCAAATTCCATTGTATTGAATAAATGAGATGTTTGAAATATGTGCATATTGCATAAAATTATCTACTGAGATCCCACATTGTGTTTTCCAACCTGCAATTATTCAATGCATTTTTTTACCATCATATGAGGAAATTGAAATGCAAATTTTACTCTACCTAAGAGTTGTTATAAATTTTGAAGGTTCCTTTCATTACATTCATAATGTCTAAATAACAAAATATTTTCATTACAACCATACTCTCTATGTATAATTGGATGTTGGAAAACACTGCATGCTATAAAACCATGAAGCCACATACTCTTGTAAAACCCTCTACACACAACAACCCAATCATATATGCTATTATATTTCTTTACACCACTTTGGATGAATGCTTATGTTCTTAATGGGATCCTTCTAGAATTAAATTATTTGGATAGATGTTTATGATCTTTAGTGGGTCCTTCTAATATTAACTAATTTACATACATGTTATGTTCTTAAGTTTTCCTTCTATAATTAATTAATGATCACACATGTTTATCCTTTCAAGAGGCGCTTAAAGGTCTCCCATTATTTGTTTAGGCTGTCAGTTTAAATGTGACACCCCTAAGTCATTTTAAATAATCAATTTGACATTGATAATATTTATGGAAAAAAATCATATATTGTTTTTGTTTTTTGGTTTGAAAAAATATTAATCTTCTTAAATATTAATCCTAACTTATTTTAACTTTCCTCTAATGGAAAATGTTGATATTTTTATTGAGAAGAGTGATGTTGTGACTTTACATTGACAAATATAATATTACATCACCCTATGCACATGGGATAAGGATCACAAGTTCAATACTGAATGCTTTATCCTTTGATTTTGACTTACAACTAAACACCTTGTTGTGAAATGTGTAGATAACCCTCCTTACATAACTACTACAAGGTGTAATCTTTGAAACTGAATGTAGTCTAACCAAAATCCTCCCCATACTCTCCACCCTTTAACTTTCAACATGAAGAATGAAATAACTAACAACCCACATTGTGTTTTAACCTAATATTATTCATTGCATTTGTATGGATTGTCATGTGGCATTCCATCACTGTGAGACCGCATTTCTTTGAGGTATTTTTTTCAAATAGTTCACTGCCTTGTTTATGCTCTATAAAAAATGTGGTAGCATAGACAAGGCAATGAACTATTTGAAAAAATGCCTCAAAGAAATGTAGTTTCATGGTGATGTAATGCCATGATAGGAAAATTGATATGGATTACACCATGGCATTCCATCACTATGAGACCACATTTCTTTGAGGATTTTTTTCAAATAGTTCACTACCTTGTCTATGGCTTGTCATGGAATTTCATCACCATGAGAACATATTTATTTGAGGCATTTTTTCAAGAAATTCACTGCCTTGTCTATGATATTGCTTACTAATATGCTTTGATGGATTTTTTCCAAGCATCCATACCTTGTTCACAAGCACCTATTTTAGGATTTTAGCCATAGTAGCAAGATAATGAATTATTTGATAAAATGGTTTGGTACACATGTATGAAAAGTGTGGTAGCATAGACAAGGAAGTGAACTATTTGAAAAAATTCCTCAAAGAAATGTGGTCTCATGGTGATGGAATGCCATGACAATCCATAACAATTTTCTTGTCATGGCATTCCATCACCATGAGACCACTTTTCTTTGAGAGATTTTTTCAAATAGTTCATTTCCTTTTCTATGTTGTTGCTTACTATTATGCTTTGATATATTTTTTCCAAGCATCCATAGCTTGTTCAAAAGCACCTATTTTAGGCTTTTAGCCATAGCAGCAAGGCAGTGAACTATTTGATAAAATTCTTTGGTAGACATGTATGAAAAATGTGGTAGCATAGACAAGGCAATGAATTGTTTGAAAAAATGCCTCAAAGAAACTTGGTCTCATGGTGATAGAATTCTATGACAAGAAAATTTATATGGATTTTCATGACATTCCATCAGCATGACATCACATTTATTTGAGGCATTTTTTCAAACAGTTCACTACCTTGTTTGTGGCTTGTCATGGCATTCTATCACAATGAGACTGGATATTTATTTGAGCCATTTTTTCAAACAGTTCACTACCTTATCTATGCTATTGCTTACTATTATGATTTGATAGATTTTTCCAAGCATCCATATCTTGTTCACAAGCACCTATTTTAGGATTTTAGCCATAGCAACAAGGCAATGAATTATTTGATAAAATGGTTTGGTACACATGTATGAAAAATGTGGTAGCATAGACAAGGCAGTGAACTATTTGAAAAAATTACTCAAAGAAATTTGGTCTCATGGTGATGGAATTCCATGAAAATCCATAGCAATTTTCTTGTAAGAACATTCCATCACCATGAGACCACATTTATTTGAGGCATTTTTTTAAACAGTTCACTGCCTTGTCTATGTTATTGCTTACTATTATTCTTTGATAGATTTTTTCCAAGCATCCATAGCTTGTTTTCAAGAACCTATTTTAGGATTTTATCCATAACAACAAGGAAGTGAATTGTTTATAAAATGGTTTGGTACACATGTATGAAAAATGTGGTAGCATAAGCAAGGTAGTGAACTGTTTGAAAAAATGCCTCAAAGAAATGTGGTCTCATGGTGATGGAATGTCATGAAAATCCATAGCAATTTGCTTGTCATGAAATTCCATCACCATGAGACCACATTTCTTTGAGGCATTTTTTCAAATAGTTTACTGCCTTGTCTATGTTGTTGCTTACTATTATGTTTCAGATAGATTTTTTCCAAGTATCCATAGCTTGTTTGAAAACACATATTTTAGGATTTTAGCCATAGCAGCAAGGCAATGAATTGTTTGATAAAATGATTTGGTAGAAATATATGAAAAATGTGGTAGCATAGAAAAGAAAAGGCAGTGAACTATTTGAAAAAAATTCTCAAAGAAATGTGGTTTCATGGAATGCCATAACAAGCAAATGCAATTGGTAGTTGCTCCTAGTTATTAGTTATGCAATGTGAAGTAATTGCATGTTGGGATATGGTGTTGTACACCATTGCATAAAATGATTTATTATAGTGTTGTAATTAAATAATTATTTAGTTGTGATGCACCTTGGTGGTGTGGTTAATTACACTAGGTAATTATTTGGGGACCACTTGATGTTGTATTGTAACATTGTATTATTATTTAATGTGCGGGAGACATGTGATAATAATTTAATATTTGGAAATTATTAAATAAAGTGAAGTCATAGTACTTGTAGACACCTAAATTTGGACACTTAATTTATCCAAATTTATCCCTTTTCATCTAAGCATCCCCTTATCCGCGTTAATTAAGTAATATCACTATTATTTAATTAATACCTCTAAAGTTCTTCTAATCCCTAAGGTATCTAGTTAAATAATTAAATACCTTTCCCCTTTTCATCAAATGAATTAAATAAATATGACATTTATTTAATTTCTCATATGTCACATCCCTTTTTTAATCCTAATTATTCTCCTAATCTCATTATTAGGGATGTGCACATGTTTAATCCTTGATTAGGATGTGTTACATCCTCCAACTTTTGCAAGTTGGCCTCTAATCTCTCTTAGCCACCTAACCCTCCTCTAATACTTTATTAACTAGCCTAATCAACCTCTCAAGGAATTTTTAATTCCTTTTATTCTTCCAAGGAATATTAAATTCCTTTTTCTCTTCCCCATGTGATCTTTGACTTGTCACATCAAGTCACATGTGAAATCTAACCCTCTTCTAATATGTTATTAGTTAGTCTAATCAAGTACTTGCACAACCTTAATCATTTAATTAGGACAAAATAATCCCCATATCATTTATGGAATGTGTCCTTAGTCAACTTCATTAAAAGATTTATCTTTTTGAAGAAGACACCCCATTCCCCATGTGAATTTTTAATTCACATTTAATCCTTCAATGCATTTAAAGGAATTTTAAATTCCTTCTCTCATCCCCATGAGAATATTTGAGGAATTTTTAATTCCTGACATATCCTCTCACCCACATGGGGACAAGTACCTCATTTATGAGATCTTGTCCCAATCACAAGGTACTATGTACTCCCTCCATGTCATGTACTATCCTTCCACCTCATGTACACATCACCTTTTTTGGGTCACTTCACATGCCACATGTTAATATGTGAGGGCTTGTGAGTTCTCAACTCATCTTATCCCTACATCTTGATCTTGGTGGCTCAATATTGACCATCCATTTCCCTAGAGAATTCCAAAATCTCTATAAATACCCCCTCTTTTCTCTCATTTTGGGGGGCAGATCATTCATAGTAGCCAAACTCTTGCAAAATTTTCTTTGAGCCATACTTAACCATTTTTCATACTTGCATCCACTTTCATCTATTTTCCATCCATCTTATAGCTTGCATCTCTTGCCATCCAAGGAGCATACAACACCAAAGATCGAAGGGCCAACCAAAGGATTGATTCGAGACAAGGTAAAAGGTTCCATTTGGTTATCTTTATTTTGTATTGAATCCAACTAGGCTAATTTTGAGGTGTGGAGTGTTTTTAGTGTTATTTACTCTCTTTTGTTTGTTGTTTTTTTTCTAGCACTAAAATTTGCCCTATCACATTTCTGGCATGCCCGGTGGGACCCACAAATGGGTCTCTTGCTTTCACATTTGCTATTTTTTGACTTTTTGTAGGTACAGGTTACAGAGGGGCGGACTCGACCTACAGAGGGGCAGATTTGACCTTCTTGGGGCAGACCCGACCTACAGGGGTGGACCTAACCTGATAGGCAGGCGGACCTACCCTCCGTAGGCAGACCTGACCTTGCCTAGGGGCGGACCTGCCCTCCACAGACCTCAAAAGTTGTTTTTGGAAAACTTTTCATGGAGGGGCAGATCTGACCTGCAGACAGCCGGATTTTCCCTGCAAACAACTGGACTTGACCTGCAGATAGCCCGATTTGACCTGCAAACATCCGGATTTTCCCTGTAGACAGCCGGATTTTCCCTGCAGACAGTCGAATGTGACCTCTACTCAGCCGGATTTTCCCTAGACAAATTTTTTTAGAAGGTAAAATTTCACTTTTTAGCAATCCTTTTGGCTGTTTTAAGGGTTTTTAACCCCTAATTTAGGAACATAGTTTAACTAGGAGGTGTCAATCAACCTTGTTTGTCATGTTTTTGGGTGAGCTATTTGACGTACCCAATCCCCTTGTGCCATTCGACGATCCTAGGTGACGAGAAATCGTAGCTTACCACGTCTTTTGAGTCCACCTCTTTTATTTTTCTTAGCGGGACCTACTTGAGGATTTCATCACCCCAAGGGACGATTCCAACCACGCGTACCGGCGGGGTATATAAAGGGGGGAGAGTGAAAGTTGTACTTCAATCCAACCACGTTGTAATTGGCGAAGCATCAGGATGATGTGAAGATTTGGTTCGAGCCTTTAAGGTTCTCGACTCACGCTTGTAATAGGTTGGTGTTCACGGTTTGGGCCTCACGTACTGGGTGTATATCAAGGACTCCCTAGTAACCATGTTCATCCTAGATTAGAAGACTTTGTTGGCCTTACCCTCTCTACTAGACTTAGGCTTGTGATTGTCTGAATTGTCTTCTTTGTGTGAAACTAATTATTGTCTGATTTATTTCACTCAACCATATCCTTTTGATTGATGATTGTTGTGTTTTCATTCCTTTTTCTTAGTCTTTTTTGTCAAAAGTCAAGATTAAACCTATAGACAGCTGGATCTGACCTCTGCACAGCTAGATTTTCCCCCCTCTGTAAAAAAATTGACCTCTACAGGCGGACCTAACCCTTGACCCACCCCTTTGAGGCATGTTTTGGCAAGGTTTGACCATCTTTTATTCCTTGGGCGGACCTGTCCTTCACAGGGGTAGATTCGACCTATAAACTAGTCCTTTTGGAGCCTGTTCTAACAAAATTTGACCAACTTTTGCTCCTTGGGAAAATCTGACCCATCCAGGGGCGGACCTGACCTTTGACCCACCCCTTTCAAGCCTGTTTTGATAAAATTTGACCAAATTTTTCTCCTTGGGTGGACTTGACATTTGACCCACCCCTTTCAGACCTATTTTAACAAAATTTGACCAACTTTTTCTCCTTGGGCGGACCTAACCCATCCAGGGGCAGACCTGACCTTTCCCAGGGGCGGACCTGCCCTCCACAGTCTCAAGAAAGTGTTTTGGGCAAGTTCTTCACAAACATCCAGATTTTCCCTGACAGACAACCGAATTTTCCCTGATAGACAGCCAGATTTGCCCTGCCATTTGCACATTGTTAACCCGTTTTCCTCCGTTCAAGTGCCAATCTTCTCGATTTTTCGTGCTCTTTCCAACGACATGTACCACTTCATAATTTTGAAAAGTTTCCTGGGGCCCCTTTTCCTTCCCCTTCCGCCTTCTCGAGGGGGTGTACCCTACCATTCTCTCTCAATCTTTCGTCATAAACCTTCCCTTGCGAGACCGGGGAATCCCCTCTAGACTGCCATATATGCCCTCCTCCGGAGCCATACTCGCCCTCCTCCGGAGCCATACCTTCCCTCCTCAACAATCCCGATCAATCATTTACTCATTTTGAGTAATCTTTCAGCTATTCCAAACCTCCATCTTCTCGTTTCGAGAATCATTCATCCATTGTGAGCAGTCGTTTACTCGTTCTGAGTAGTCGTTCATTCGTTCCAATCAATCGTTTACTCATTTCAAGTATTTGTTCATCCATTTCTATCATCCATTTTTCCAAACAAATCATCGTTTTCCCCATCCAAATTCCCTGAACTTTGGGTTACTATCTAAATTGACCAAAGTATCTGATCTGATCATCATCATCAACATCCACTTAGGATTGTCATCCGTCCTAAGTTAATCATCATTGTCGGCCCAATCAATCCATTTTCAATCTCAAAGTGGATTTGGTGCTGCAATCATACATTTATCCTTTAATCTGATCAATCAGCATCCTAAGTCACCTAGGATAATCTCTGAATAGGGTTTACAGTCCCTCTCGTCATCCTATCCGATCCATCAATCAATCTTATCAATCAATCGATCAATCCAATCCAATCCAATCACATCCTTATCCAATCACCTTTGACCCAATCAATCTACTTCCATCTCAAAGTAAATTTGGTGTCATAATCATCATAATCTGAGCTTTAGTCCAATCCTGATCTGAGCTTGACCTAAATTCCGATTTGAGCTTTAGTCTGTTCCCATCCAAAATATTTATCCATCCTCTTTATCCTTTCACCATCATGAATCCTGAGCCTCCATCAATAGTGGTCAAGGGAAACCCTAATTACATCGACAACGATAACGAAAGTCTTGTCGATCAAGAAGAGTGTGACATGGATCCCCTTGACACTATCATTGCTAGTAAGTTTTCTCCACCCGCTTTCCAACCCTTTGAGTTATCCTATTATGTCTTCATCCATGCCTAATTGTGCTCCTTATGCTACCTTTGACAAGGGATACCCATCATATCCATCATATTCTTCATCTACATGATCCTCTTATCCAACACCAGAATCCTCTTACCCTAGTTTGCCATCACAATCCCCCTATCCTAATCCCCCGTCCACATCCTCCTATCTCAATCCTTCATCCACATATGCCCACTACCCTAATATTCCATACTGATCTGCTCACCCTAATCCAACATCCACATCTTCTTATCCTAATTTGACATCCACATTTCCCTATCTCAATCCGCCACCTCAATCTCCCCATCCTAATCCACCATCCTAATACCCTTACTACAATCCACCACCCACATCCTCATGTCCTAATTCACCATACCAATACCCCTATCTTAACCCTTCATCTAATCTTCATCCTCCATCTATTCCCAGCCTTGCATCCAATCCCATTCCCCCATCTAATCCTTGTCCACCAATCCCTAGTCCTAATCCCCCACTAATCCATAATCCCTCATCCACTCCTACCACACCATCTCAGCCTAGAGTATGCAAGTCTCTCATTTCAGAAGTTCTCCAAGGACTTATAACAAAGAAGACATCTCCTACTCCACACCTTGAAGTTGTGGAATCGTGCCATTCCAACCCATCATCCACGATCATTAGTGACGAGGCCCTTCTCCACCCAACACCTATCATTGATGATACCACCCCTCACACCACTCAAACCATCAAAACCATCACATCCTCTGAATCCACTGAGCCCCCATCTCCTACCATCACATCTACTGAATCCATTGAACACCCACTTCCTACCCCAAGAGTCATCGAACCCATTGACGACACCCAAATCCAATCCACCTCTTCACTCCTAGTGTCACTAAAATCCATTCCCCTGAATGTTTTGAATCCTCCATCCCTCCATCTTCCCCACTTGAAGAGTCCCCCCAAGACTCGATTATCATGCCTCCCACACACGATGAGTCATGCCCAGAGCCTGATCCAAAGCATGCCAACATATCCCCTTCTCCAAATCAAGATCCTACCATCCCGTCTAGTTGACCTCAAGATCACAGTCCCCCATCCATTCCATCCCATGATCCCCTTGTCATTCAAGCTTCCACCACTCCATCTCCATCTCCATTACATAAGCCCGCTACCAAAAATATAGATCCTATCATATCCCCTAATCCCTCCCCTGCTATCACCCATCCAACTACTGTTATCCTATCATCTCCCTCTCATGATCCCCCATCATCACCTAAAAGTTTTATCCCCACACAGCTTGCATATCCCCTTGGTACTCTCACATTCTTCCATGGTGGCCTCCTTGCAGAATAAAAACACGGTGTATATGCCACCCATCATCCTCCACCTAATAATGGACTTGCGTCATGTGTTCAAAATAACACAAATCCTATCATGGATCATATGCTAAAGAAAATGAACTATCAGGGAAAAGGTCTAGGCCTTCACGAGCAAGGTATTTTAGAGCCCATCCAAGTCAAAGAACAAATCTACATGCAAGGTCTTGGACATATTTCCCAAGACTCACAATCTATAGATATTGGTACAACCTCTAGACATCCTCAACGAGCCTCTTCCAAAAGAAATATAGGCTCTTCCCATTGCTCCACCAGATCATATGCTGCCATCCCTCTTCCTCTATCATATCACCTCAAAACAACCATCCATATTCCTCCTTCATCTGCTCCATCCATTTTGGGTCCTGACATCTTTCCATCCACCATCTCCCATCCTTCATCTACTCCATCCATCTTGGGTTCTTATGTCCCTCCACCCACACCATCTGCTTTGGGTCCATATACCCAAAAATCAATTCCTCCATCTCATCCTTTCATCCATCCAACACCTATCCATGTCATCCATCATAAGCATTCCTCTCGCATGTCTCCTAATCAGAATCAACAAAGGAACATACATACACATTTTCCATCTCCACGTAATCCTCATAATCCTACCTCCATCGCTTCACATCATCCATCTCCTCACACCCATCCCATTTCTAGTAAAAGCACTTTGGATGCCAAAACAAAAATGCCTAAATCTAAATATCCACATGAACCTCAAGCTCCTCATGTCCCCTCTAAACGACATGTTAAAGAAAAGAAAAATAAAATCCAAAATCCAAATCAACTCCATAGGCCACAAAGGCCCACCAAAGCAAAAATAAAAACCATGTGGATCCCAAAGAAAAAAGATGCAATGCCTCTGAATGAAAAATCTATAACAACATCCAAAGTTGCTAATCCAAAAGCTAATCATACACCGCTTTCATCTCCTAAGTCTATTTTGGGTCCTTATGTTCCAAAATTCACTATCCCATCTCCTCCATTATCCCCACATTCTCCATCCATTAATCCTCTTATCTTTTCACATCTACCACCACATGTGCCAATGTTGGTCCTAAACACATCTCCCCATCACATATCCACCCCATCATTCCATCCATACACTTTCCAACATCCCACCCATTACCCCACGTATCTCCCCCATCAAATCCCTCTAATGCATCCTCTTGCATAATCCATTTCTCCTAATAAGGTTGTACCAACATCCAACAGTCGGTTCAAACATGGGCTCTTAATACCTCTTATAGAACTTGATGCTTGAGTTATTCATCCATATCTTTATCATGTATCTTCTAAATCCCCTTATCCACATCCCTATCCTTATCCATTTTCACCCCCCTACTATCCAAACAGTCAAAAAATCCAAAAAAGTCAAAACAAATCCAAAATAAAAAAATAAAAAAATAAAATAGTAAAGAGAAACAATCCGTCCAATGGTGAAAACATGGCAAACAAGTGCCTTGGATAAGTTGTGCATGTTTTGCACACACACCTCCGTGGCGGGGACCTCCTCTTTTGTTCGTCTTGTTGTTTTATGCCCCCAATTTTCCAAGCCCAAATTGGTCATGTGCCTTCAAATATCAAATCCCCTACCCAAATTCACCTACTTGGGGTATTCAAATCTGCGGAGAAATGAGGTCCACCATCCCCTTTTCTGCCTTTTGTCTTGTTCTTGCTGTTTTTGGAAACATCCATGGACCCCGTCGCTCCGTTTCCACATTTTTGACTTTGGGGTCACCCTTTTTAGGATCTGGGATGTGTTTGAAGTGCGTAAATGAACTGACAAGGTTTCGTCAACGTTCCACTAAGTTTTGATAGTTTCAAAACTTTCCTAATTCCTCCTTGGCTGCTTGAAACATCCGTGGACCCCGTTGCTCTCGTTTCCACATTTTTGACTTTGGGGTCACTTTGGATCAGGGATGTGTTTGAAGTGCATAAATGAACTGCCAAGGTTTCGTCAATGTTTGTTAAGTTTCGATGGTTTGAAACTTTCCCTCAAATTCCCTTCCTCCTTGGCTTTTGGAAACATCCATGGACCCCTCGCTCCCATTTCACATTTTGACTTTGGGGTCACCCTTTTGGATCTGGGATGTGTTTGAAGTGCATAAATGAACGCCAAGGTTTCGTCAATGTTTCGCTAAGTTTTGATGGTTTGAAACTTTCCCTCTGGAATTCCTTCCTCGGCTATTGGAAACATCTGTGGACCCTCGTCGCTCCCGTTTCCACATTTTTGACTTTGGGGTCACCCTTTTTTGGATCTAGGATGTGTTTGAAGTGCATAAATGAATTGCCAAGGTTTCGTCAAAGTTTGGTTAAGTTTCAGTGGTTTCGGAGCTTCGTCCCCCTTTTGCTGTTTTGAACATCCGGCGGCCATCTCCTTCCCGGCCTCCAGAACCCGGGCCCTCCGTGGCCATTTCCGGGAGTCTGTCCCTCATTGGCTATTTTGAACATTTGGGAGCCTACCTCCTTCTTGGCTGTTTTGAACATCCAGGAGCCTCCCTCCTTCCCGACCGTTTTTAACATTCGGGAGCCTGCCTCCTTCCCGGCTGTTTTGAACATCCAGGAGCCTGCCTTCTACCTGGCTGTTTTGAACATCCGGGAGCCCGCCTCCTTCTTGGCTGTTTTGGCATCTGTCCGCTGTCTGCCTTCTGGCTTTCTTCCACCGTCTTTCCACCCTCTGGCGCTGGCACCCTTGAAGCACGCATTAATGTTTATGGCCCAAATGAGCTCCAAATATGAATATCAAGATATTTTGATGATGCATGGATTGATCTAATAGGGAATTTGTAGGTTTGACTGAAATTTCCTTAACTCATATATAAATGCACTTACGACACTTCATGTTTGCAGGAGTCAAGAAGCCTTCCGTAGGTCTATCGAAGAGGCCCATTGAGGGAGTTGTCCTACCTTTTTTCAGATGATGATGATTTTTAAGGAGCTTTTCGCCCAAATCAGAGGCCACCAATCCATTGATACAAGTCATCGACCGACTTGTTTGATCCAATAAAAAATGTTGCAAGTCCACCAGATGGAGGGCAGCCTTCAAACAGTCTCTGCTACAGTAAAAAGAGAAATCAGCTACAAGACAAATTTGCTATAGTAACTAGCACTAGATGACAAAACAGAGAAAAGACAAAGAATGTATTTTTAATTACTGAATATTGTGGGGTAGGTGAAACCCTAATGTAATTGAATCTGATCCACTCATTGTGAATTAACCCTAGCCATTGATTTGGGATTTGGAAAACTATAAATAGGGGCTTACCCCTCATTTGTAAGGGTTGGAGAGCTGTTGTAAAAAACATTTTACAGCAATAGAAGACAACATTGCATGATTTTATGGATGTTATTTTTGATTTTGCTCATCTTGCATGCATGGTTCTACTTCCATATTAGTTTTAGTATTAGTTTCTTGAATGACTATGATGATGGTGTTGCTGTTATAGTATTTGATGAACTTCTAGCTCATGCTTTTTGTGGTTCATTGATGATGAATCACTTTGCAAAGCTAGTTTGAGCCTCTTTCCTTTATTGCTGCAACTTAGTTCGATTGCATGTACATGATGTGTGTATGTGATGTGAAAATCTGCAGTCCTTAGAAGATTGCACTGGTTTTGTGTAGCTGTAGGTTTCTCTTGGTCAAGCAAAACTCAGTTTAGGAAGTCTATCTACTTTAGCAGCCACCATTGTTACTGTTCATTCATAGCTTAGGATTAGAATAGTTTTCTTAACCCTTCTCTTTTTGCTATTTCTTTTAATCCTTGGTTAGAGTAGGACCCAAAGCGTCACCATGAAGCTAAATCAAATGAACTTGATGAGTTTCAGCTTTCTGTTTTGAGTGGATAGCCACTGTTTATTCACTTCCAACACTTTGAAACTGCATTTGCAAACCCAACTTCCCATGTTTTGTAATTCATCCGTAAGTCTGTCTTGTGATTCCAACAAATCACATCAAACAACTGAGATATTCCAAGCACTGTCAAGACCAGACATTAGAGACTTTGGGATAATGTTCTACAATTTGATTGTAGAATATTGTCTTTCAAGAGAGGTAGTGAACCTACGCACTGCCTGTGTTGAGAGGTGCATAAAAAACACATCAACAGAACTGGCACTAGAAGGAGGGCATGACATGTTGAGGCTACAAATCTAAATGTTGGAATTCAAAAAGAGCACTTCCAAAGAAGAAATCTGAGGTAGGGAGATCTCTTTCAATGCTAAAAATTAGAAAATTTTGAAGGCAAAAGAAGCTGAGTCAAAATGGATAGATGTCATTGCAGCAATTTGCATTGGCAGATAAATGTCGGATCCATTGCATTCATAGGCACAACGAGCTGGGATGTCTCACATTTTTGAGCAGAATTAAAAGGGTATTGCAAGGAGAAATTCCCTTTTGGGAAATCTATCAGCCTTTAGCCCTTGCAGACTCTGAGGAAGAATTGACAACCATGGCAGCCAAGGCATTCAAGGAGCTGATCCAGGAACATTTGAGCAGCAAGGATGGACCAAGATTGGAGGAAGTACTAATGGAAAGTTGGTGTAGATTTCACAATGCACCACATTCAGAATTTATGTGTCCATCATGTGACAACATCATTTCTTAAGCCAAGGGTTGTTTGGACAAGTTGGAGCAACCAACTCTCAATAAGGAGAAGTTATCCAATGAGGCAGAAGAGTTGTCAACATCCGAAGGACAACAAAATAAAGATGAACCAAGAAATTTGACACAAGTTGGTGTTGGGACAGTAGACATAGAAAATGAAAACCAAGAGGGAGGAGGTTAAAGTCTTGGGACAACAAGGTGCATTGATGAAAATCTGATTGTAACCAGTTTAGTAGGTTTTCCCTCCATTGAAGAAAAGTAGTCCTCCACTCAAGAAGAGGAACGAATGGCAATTGAAGATGAATTAACATAATTTGCAACAACATATGCTAGGACAACCAACACAAATGTTGAAAATCGAGAAGAGGAGGCTGAAAGCCTTGGGGCAGCAGAAGGAGATGATCAAAGCATAAGCAAAATCAGGTCGGAAGACCTCTCCTTCATAAATGACAATGATCAAGAATCTAAAAATGCAGATTTGGGGGAGTGGGAACAACCACTCGCCATGGCTGTCTACCATCAAGCTTCTTTTTTGAATGATGATAAGGACCCAATAGCAGAAAGATATGACCAACTCGTCTTCAGATTAGCAAGGGATTGGTTAGAGCTAAAATACCAAGTGGATTTGGAGGTGCTACTATTACCAAATTGGTGTAGACTTCATGATTCATCACATTCAGAGTTCACATGTGAACTAGGCCAAGAAGCCATCAAACAAGTCAAAGAACAAGCAAGACAACCAAGTGCCCGACCTCCTCTACTTGCTGCTCAGATCGAAGTAGAAGACCAAGAGCCTGAGTCAAGTGATGGTTTAGTTGAAGGTGGACCTCAAGAGGATGTTGGGGTAGCAATAGAAGGACAACAATATAGTCTTGAACTTCTGAGCAATGAAGTAGATCAAGCAAGAATGCTCTCCACTAGTCACCAAGAAGTTCTTCCTCTTGAAGAGTAGTTGTGTACCATAGATGATGGGATTTTTGGCGAGTCTTCAGAGGGAAATTGTGCAGTAGACTTTGGCCCCTTGACGAGGTTCCATCAATTGATGACTTCTTTCCATTGGAAGCTGCACTACAGAGGTATGCTCATGCCGAGGAAGAGCACATCCCAGAAAATGGTAGTGATGAATACATACTCCTTGAGCCCCCAAACGGTGATGCACTAGAGTTTCTAGATTGGGAGAGGAGCTCCTTCTCCATTTACAGTGATAGTGAGCATGAAGAAACGAGTGAACATCATGATGAGATGCATGAACATCAAAAAGAAGAAGACAAAGGCGAAGGTGCTAAGATAGTTGCTAATAGAGATGAAGCACTCGACTGACTACAAGATGCAACTTGGAGTCCTTCTGCCATGATCATTGTTGATCCTCCTTCGTATTCAGATGGCTCCAATAGGATAGATTCGCATATGTCATCATCCCATGACACTGAACACCACATAAATAAGGAAAACCCTTAGGGAAGGAGACGAGACAACATGCTGCCCCTTGACGACAACAACCAAGTGGATCCCAAGTTTGCAGGTGATCAATGTGGAGAAGTATTTCTTTTTGAAGAATTGCCAATCGGGGCTGTAGGTACCATTGGTAGATTGGAAGAGCTATTTGCTGCCCTGTCCTCCCAGCCTTATGCAAGCTTAATGTCTGAAGTATTGCACCCTCCACCACGCCTATTCGAGGCTACCGATGCAACGATCAATGATGTTGTGCTTGCTTTTGACTGTCCAACGCTGCCACCTCCATGTGATGACATCCAGGTTCTATCCTTCCTTGCTCCATTTAATTTTCATAGCTGCATTTATTATTTTGATTATGGGAATGAGGGAAAACGAACATGTTTATGGATTAATCATGGGTTCAACGAGCCTCCTCAATTGCTGATTTTTCATGATGACATGATTGAATTTGAGTGCTACAATGTTGAACTTGAGTGCTACAATGTTGAACTTCCTTTTTCTGAATATAAAGATAAATTTGCATGGTTAAGAATGACAACAATTGCCCGTTTGCTTGTGCATACATTGCAAAATCCAATGAACGTTAATGTCAGCTTGCCCTGCTTGAACATAGTTCATTGTAAATATCTTTGTACATAGCCCGTTTTGAGTAGTATAGGTTTCTTGTAAATACTCTGCTTTCTTGCTTTCCTTAGGTTAGTTGGTTTGTGTAGGGTTGCTTGCTTTGTTTGCTTTTTGTTTACTTTTGCTTTGTTGCTGCTTTGCTCAGGGTTCATCTGCTTTTAGCTAGGCACATCTATGCGCACAACAACCATACTTATCGCCTGGGGTTGTTCTACGTATTTCTTTGTCAAACTCTAATCAAGTCTTCAGAGTGGATGGTGAAGGTCTTCCGTTAGTGTCAAGTGATCTAGGTGTTTGATTCAAAGAGGATAAGTTCTTGGTTTAGTCTGACTCTGACGTATTCTGAAATCTTACAGCTCTTACACATCTTAAGAATTCGATTGTCACTGTAGGGCCTTTTGTGAAATTTAGTTAAGTGAAAAATCTAAAGTTCTGCTCCAGCGCCACTGTGATTCTTATCCCTAAGCGCAAGCTTCAATGCTTGCGGGTTGAAATAAAAGAGCTGAAAAGAGAAAAATTTGAAAGAAAGAAAGAAAACATTGAAAATTAAAAGAAAGAGAAAATTCAACTTTTTGGGGGTATTCGAACAACTCTACCGGGGCTATGGACGCCCGGCTGGCAGTAGAGCAATGTTCGAGAGAATCACATCGACAACCTCGTCGGGGCTATGGACGCCTGACTGGCAGCGAGGCAATGTCCTGAATGCTTTTGGAGTTAGAATAAACTACATAGCTTAACTTGACAGAGCTTGGATTCCTGTAGCAACCAAAAGATGAGAATTAATGCAATTGCACACATTTGGATTTTCAGCATAGTGAAGGTTGGGTTGGCTAGTGGTTTTGATCCTTTGGATTGGGCATCTGGTTTGTTTTCCCTAGCGAGAAGGTCAAAACCAGAGATTTTGGGTTCGTGATTCTAGTTTGTCATCAAAATGATCTGGGATGTGTTTGAAGTGCATAAATGAACTACCAAGGTTTCGTTAATGTTCCGTTAAGTTTCGATGGTTTCAGAACTTTCCTTCTGGAATTCCCTTCCTCTTTGGCTGTTTGGAAACATCTGTGGACCCCCGTCGCTCCCGTTTCCACATTTTTGACTTTGGGGTCACCCTTTTTTGGATCTGGGATGTGTTTGAAGTGCGTAAATGAACTGCTAAGGTTTTGTCAACACTCCACTAAGTTTCGATAGTTTTAGAACTTTCCCTCCGAAATTCCCTTCCTCCTTGGCTGTTTGGAAACATCCGTGGCCCCCATCGCTCTCGTTTCCACATTTTTGACTTTGGGGTCACCCTTTTTTGGATCTGGGATGTGTTTGAAGTGCATAAATGAACTGCCAAGGTTTCGTCAAAGTTTGGTTAAGTTTCGGTGGTTTCGGAGTTTCGTCCCCTTTTTGCTATTTTGAACATCCAACGGCCATCTCCTTCCCGGCCTCCAAAACTCGGGCCCTCCGTGGCCATTTCTGGGAGTCCGTCCCTCCTTGGCTGTTTTGAACATCCAGAAGCTTGCCTCCTTCCCGGCTGTTTTGAACATCTGGGAGCCTCCCTTCTTCCTGGCTCTTTTTAACATCCGGGAGCCTGCCTCCTTCCCAGCTGTTTTTAACATCCAGGAGCCTCCCTTCTTCTTGGCTATTTTTAACATCTAGGAGCCTCCCTTCTTCCTGGCTGTTTTGAACATCCAGGAGCCTGCCTCCTTCCTGACTGTTTTTAACATCTGGGAGCCCACCTCCTTCCCAGCTATTTTGGGATCCGTCAGCTGTCTGCCTTCTGGCTTTCTTCTGCCGTCTTTCCGCCCTTTGACACTCGCACCCTTGAAGCACGCATTAATGTTTATGGCCCAAATGAGCTCCAAATATGAATATCAAAAAATTTTGATGATGCATGGATAGATCTAATAAGGAGTTTGTAGGTTTGACTGACATTTTCCTTAACTCATGTATAAATGCACTTATGACACTTCATGTTTGCAGGAGTCAAGAAGCCTTCTGTAGGTCTATCGAAGAGGCCCATTGAGGGAGTTGTCCTACCTTTTTCCAGATGATGATGATTTTTAAGGAGCTTTCTGCCCAAATCAGGGGCCACCAATCCATTGATGCAAGTCATCAATCAACTTGTTTGATCCAATCAAAAATGTTGCAAGTCCACCAGATGGAGGGCAACCTTCAAACAGTCTCTGCTACAGTAAAAAGAGAAATTAGCTACAAGAAAAATTTGCTACAGTAACTGGCACTAGATGACAAAATAGAGAAAATACAAGGAATGTATTTTTAATTGCTGAATATTGTGGGGTAGGTGAAACCCTAATGTAATTGAATCTGATCCACTCATTGTGAATTAATCCTAGCCATTGATTTGGGATTTGGAAAACTATAAATAGGGGCTTACCCCTCATTTGTAAGGGTTGGAGAGCTGTTGTAAAAATTATTTTATAGCAATAGAAGACAACATTGCATGATTTTATGGATGTTATTTTTGATTTTGCTCATCTTGCATGCATGGTTCTACTTCCATATTAGTTTTAGTATTAGTTTCTTGAATGGCTGTCATGATGGTGTTGTTGTTATAGTATTTGATGAACTTCCAGCTCATACTTTTTGTGGTTCATTGATGATGAATCACTTTGCAAAGCTAGTCTGAGCCTCTTTCCTTTATTGCTGCAACTTAGTTCGATTGCATGTACATGATGTGTGTATGTGATGTGAAAATCTACAGTCCTTAGAAGATTGCACTAGTTTTGTGTAGCTGTAGGTTTCTCTTGGTTAAGCAAAACTTAGTTTAGGAAGTCTGTCTACTTTAGCAGCCACCATTGTTATTGTTCATTCATAACTTAGGATTAGAATAGCTTTCTTAACCCTTCTCCTTTTGCTATTTCTTTTAATCCTTGGTTAGAGTAGGACCCAAAGCATCACCATGAAGTTAAATCAGATGAACTTGATGAGTTTCAGCTTGCTATTTTGAGTGGACAGCCACTGTTCATTCACTTCCAGCACTTTGAAATTGCATTTGCAAACCCAACTTCCCATGCTTTGTAACTCATCCATAAGTCCGCCTTGTGATTCCAGCAAATCACATCAAACAACTGAGATATTCCAAGCACTGTTAAGACCTGACATTAGATACCTTGGGATAGTGTTATGCAATTTGATTGTGGAATATTGTCTTTCAAGAGAGGTAGTGCACCTACGCACTGCCTATGTTGAGAGGTGCATAAAAAACACATCAACAAGTACCATGGTGAAAACCTGGCAAGCAGGCGTCATGCATAAATCCCCATCTGCACTTGGGGGCAGCTCCCTGGTATGCATTCCCTCCATCCGCTATGCTTTGCATCCCCGAGCTTTGTGTAGTCACCATCCTCCAATCCAATTGAATGGGTCTATCTTGTCTCTTCATCTCGGTCTCATCATCTTATCCCCTTATCTAGGGTTATCTCATCATCTTTTATCCATCACTTGTCTTTGTCCTTTCATCAAACTACATTGCCCCTGCGCTTTCATGTAAGCAAGGTTGATCATTTAATCTGCCCCTGGGGTTCCATCATCGATCTTCATTGTCCACTTTTCTCCTTTTCTCCATCCTATCTTTATCATCCATCGAAGTCTCCATCATGGTTTGTCGCTAGTCTTTTATCGAACTACGAGGGCTCTGTGCTTTCACGTAGGTAAGGCTGATCTTTGATTGGCCCTCGAGCCCCTAGGTCTTTAGGGTGTGTCTGTCTTTTGTCTTGTGTCATGTATCTTGTGTCATGTCATCAAGCTATGCCCTTATCTAGCTATTTCTTAACAAACCAGATCCACTTGTATCAGGAAATCCAATCAGTTTTGAGTATCCTGCGTCATATCGATCTTTTAGTTTAGTATCCATCATCGGTCTCAACATGATGCATCCTTCCTAAAAGACCTCACCAATCCCATCCATCCCCTTGATCCTATGACAAAGAAAATTTGCAATTGATTGTGATATTTTGATGCTTTTGACTTTTGTTTATCATTTGAGCTCCCTATCATCACTTTTCATGGTTGCCTTGATCCATCATATCATGGTGTGCTTTGACTAGTCAACATAGGGGCGTATCTTGATCTTTTCTTTGTTGTTGTCTTCTCGATTGTCCCACGTAGTACCCACCAAGATCCCTGAGGTCTTGTATTACGCTAGGACATCCTTGTGTGCTTTTGGTTATCTCAATACCTGGCCTGACCAAGGTCTTCGTGACTTTGGGGTGTTGGGATGGCCTTCTTGTTTGTTGTCTATGTTTTATGCATTTGACACGAATCCTCCTTGTTTCTTCATACCCTAGCATCATGTGTCTTATGCTATAGAAAAAATAAGTGCTCTGAAGATGGAAAATTGCATTAGGATTGTGATCTTTTGATGCTTTTGACTTTTGTTTATCATTTGAGCTCCCTATCATCACTTGTCATGGTCGCCTTGATCCATCATATCATGGTGTGCTTTGACTAGTCAATATAGGGGTGTATCTTGATCTTTTCTTTGTTTCTATCTTCTTGGTTGTCCTATGTAGCACCCACTAAGATCCCTAAGGTCTTGTGTTATGCTGGGGCATCCTTGTGTGGTTGTGGTTATCCCAATACCTGGCCCAACCAAGGTCATCACGACTTTGGGGTGTTGGGATATCCTTCTTGTTTGATGTGTTTGTTTCATGCATTAGACACTAATCTTCCTTGGTTCTTCATACCCTGGCGTCTTGTTTCTTACGCTATAGCAAAAATCAGTGCTCCAAAGATGGCAAAATTGCATTAGGATTGCATTTCATCTTCACCATCACCATCATCATCATCATCATCCAACTGTATCCTTCGCTATCCCTCTAGTGTTATTTTGGGATGTATCCTTCCCTTGTCAACAACACTTTCCTCATCATTATCAGGAGGTATTATTCCCTATCCTTTAGTGGTTTTTTGGGATGTATCCTTCCCTATCCTCTATTGTTTCAGGATCTCTCTTTCCCTCATTGACAACACTCCATCCATCATCAACCCCCTTATTGGCTTGTACCTTGACTGGGGCAACATCATATTTGTCCTCAAATCTATTTGTGCTTCATCCATCTCCTATCGCTTATCCTCCTATCTTGTCTATCCCTTTGCATCATCTTCCTCATATACCCTTTGCATCATCTACCTCATATCCCATTTGCATCATCTTCCTCGCCTCCCCTTTCATTCATCTCCTCCATTTCGAGAGCACACCCATGTTCTCTTGAACCCTGCATGTCCTCTCGAGGGGGCATCCTTCATCCCTAACTTTCATCTTCACCCCCATCATCTTCCCTTCCTAGCCACTCCTTTGAATGACTGGGGTATCTTTCCCAATCTAACCATCTTCTTCTAGGTTCTATGTTTTAATATTCTTTGAAATGATGCTACTACATAACACCATCTCAAAGAAGGGAAAAATGTAGACACCTAAATTTGGACACTTAATTTATCCAAATTTATCCCTTTTCATCTAAGCATCCCCTTATATGCATTAATTAAGTACTATCACTATTATTTAATTAATACCTCTAAAGTTCTTCTAATCCCTAAGGTATCTAGTTAAATAATTTCTCATATGTCACATCCCTTTCTTAATCCTAATTATTCTCCTAATCTCATCATTAGGGATGTGCACATGCCTAATCCTTGATTAGGATGTCACATCCTCCAACTTTTGTAAGTTGGCTTCTAATCTCTTTTAGCCACCTAACCCTCCTCTAATCTTTCATTAACTAGCCTAATCAACCTCTCAAGGAATTTTTGATTCTTTTTATTCTTCCAAGGAATATTAAATTCCTTTTTTTCTTCCCCATGTGATCTTTGACTTGTCACATCAAGTCACATGTGAAATCTAACCCTCTTCTAATATGTCATTAATTAGTCTAATCAAGTACTTGCACAACCTTAATCATTTAATTAGGACAAAATAATCTCCATATCATTTATGGAATGTGTCATTCGTAAACTTCATTAAAAGATTTATCTTTTTGAAGAAGACACCCCATTCCATGTGAACTTTTAATTCACACTTAATCCTCCAATGCATTTAAAGGAATTTTAAATTCCTTCTCTCATCCCCATGAGAATATTTGAGGAATTTTTAATTCCCGACATGTCCTCTCACCCACATGGGGACAAGTACCTCCTTTATGAGGAGATATTGTCCCAATCCCAAGGTACTATGTACTCCCTCCATGTCATGTACTATCCTTCCACCTCATGTACACATCACCTTTTTTGGGCCACTTCACATGCCACATGTCAAGATGTGAGGGCTTGTGAATTCTCAACTCATCTTAGCCCTACATCTTGATCTTGGTGGCTCAATTTTGACTGTCCATTTCCCTAGAGAATTCCAAAATCTCTATAAATACCCCCTCTTTTCTCTCATTTTGGGGGGAGATCATTCATAGTAGTCAAACTCTTGCAAAATTTTCTTTGAGCCATACTTAACCATTTTTCATACTTGCATCCACTTTCATCCATTTTCCATCCATCTTATAGCTTGCATCTCTTTCCATCCAAGGAGCATTCAACACCAAAGATTGAAGGGCCAACCAAAGGATCGATTCAAGATGAGGTAAAAGGTTCCATTTGGTCATCTTTATTTTGTATTGAATCCAACTAGGCTAATTTTGAGGTGTAGAGTGTTTTTAGTGTTATTTTCTCTCTTTTGTTTGTTGTTCATATTTTAGCATTGAAATTCACCCTATCACAGTACCCAATATTAAATAAGGGGTTAGTGGTTTTGTATTCACATGGTTTTTTGGTACGTTGTTTTCCCTTACAACTAGTTGTATTCTATGTGAGCTTGTGTCTATAAAAGAAAACACATGTGTAGTGGTTTAGGTTGGGAGGTTGAGTGGGTTGGCTTTCATTATTGAGTCTTTCTAAGGAGTGCATTTGTGAAGCATGGAATGGGATCTATGGATTCATACTTGGACACATGGAGATGCATTGAGAGGCATGATGCTTCAGAGGTATTAATTGTAACTCTTGTATTGTTTTATTGTTGAATAATATGATGAAGTATGGATGCTTTTGGAGGCTAGGTTTTTTCCTAAATTGAGGGTTTTCCTAGGGTATATATTATGTTATCTTGTGGCTTGTCTATTTAATCTATGCATTATGGTTACTTGTATGAATTTTTATCTCTCATGGGTTATGTAGGAAACGGATTAAGAATGTGGGTTGAATGTAATATTTCCTAACAAGTGGTATCAAAGCCTTTATGGTTGAATAATTTTTATTATAACCCTAGTTGGAGAGTTTTGCAAAGTTGAAGCCATTGAAATGCATGTAGGGTTTGATGCATTACAAAACATGGAACACATGTTGTAGGTGTTTGTATGCAGATTTGGACTTTTGAGTTGTCAAGATTTGTTGGGTTTATTGATGATCTGAAGTTTTCCAAATTTGGGTAAAAGAGGGTTTCTTGGTTTGAGTTTTCATATGATGGTTTTGTAGGGGAAATTTCATAGATGATCTCTTGAGATAAAATGGACCTCGTGGTTGGATTTAGGTTGGCCAAGAGATGAAGATTGACATAAAATTTGACCTATTTTGGAAAAGTTGAAAAAAATGTGTTGATGTGTGTTTTTACACTTCTCAAAATAGGCAATGCATAAGTGCACTACCTCTCTTGAAAGACAATCTCGAACAACAAGTTGTTGAAAATCACCCCAAGGTCTCTCGAGTGTCAAGTCATGACTTGCTTGGAATGTCTAAGTGGTTTTGATGTGATCTTGCTGGTAATCATAGGGCAGACTTACAAAAGTTAAGTTGGAGGAGAATTAGATCTTCTAATGGAGTTCTTGAGATGGGAAAGTTATTGCACGATTGCTGTAGCTTCAAACAAAAGTATAGAACTCCTATTTCAGCTTCAGATTTGGCTTTACAATGTGCAATGAAACTTGTTCAAACTCACTTCTAAAAGAAAGAAAAAGACCAAGGAAGAAAGAAGGTTCTTGGACCTAAAAATAGCAATGAACAGTGACAATGGAGGACCCTACTGTGGACATCCTTCCTAAAATTGAGTTCCACTTAACTAGATTACTTCACAGTCTCATGAAACTAGTGCAAGCTTCTAAGGACTACAAATATTCAACCATTAATTCACCATAAACATGAATAAAAGATAGAAATTTAGTGAAACTTCTGATTTATGCCCAGACTAGCTTTACACAACTATTTATCATCAATAAATAGTAAAAAGTATGGACAAGGAAGGTTGCCAACACACAACAAAATTCTTCAATACCAATGAACAACATTAACTAATCTACTCACAACTTGTAAAACTCACAAACAATAAAGTAAATCTATTCAAATTAACTAACTATGGGAGAAGAACCATGTAACATGCAATTGAAACTCAAGAATCCACCAAAATCCAATGAACTTCTATTAAAATTTCAGTAGTATGTCTTTACAACAACTCAACTCTCTCTTGAAAATGAGAGGAGACCCCCTATTTATAGTGTCCAAAAAGCAAAATGAATGGCCAAGATTGATTTGCATTGTGTGGCTAAGATTCACTACAAACTAGGGTTTCACCTACCCCCAAATATTTTACAATTTAAAATTACTTGTATTTTAGCTTATTTTGTCTTCATGTGGCAGCATTGTAGCTATTTTGTCTTCTAGCTAATTTCCTTTGTTGCAACTAAACTATGAGGAACTCATCATCAATCATAGGAATTCCTTCATTCCTTTTCAAGGTAGCGTACTCCACAAATTTTCCAATCAATCCCTAGAGCTTATCCCACTCCAGTATGTCCGATTGGATCACGTGGAAGTTGAATTTTTTGGATTTATTTGTGAAGTCATCCCAATCCCTATCATATTTTTGAGTATTATTAATCACCTGCTCGGATTGAGCAAAGGGTTGAGCAACAAAACCCATGAAATCTGGTGTTAGTGCATCCGTGGTCCCGTTCTCCATCTTCTTGTGAAAGTAGGGTTTTATCTTTTCTGGATCTAGCTAGATGGCAGGCACATCAAAGTCTATCATCAGCCTTAGGTACTCTTCATAGGCAGCCCATACTTCTTTGATCTAGTCAATTTCCAGATCCACCTCATGGAGCACATGTTCCAACACCTCTTTTATGTGATCTAAGCTTAGTTTCCATGTCTCCATGAGCCAATGATCATCCTTTTCCAAAGCAAACTCCTTCTCCTAGGATTTATCAGGTACCTTGAGAATAGCCTCAAGCTTGGGGTATGTGATCCTATATAGCCTTGGGAAGTCAGTGCAAAATTTCCTTATTCCCTCAAGCACCTTTTGCAACTCCAGGAACTTGTTGGTTGTCTTGATAGTACAACTTATGCCCATTTTTCCATTGTAAAGGACTTGTCGGAACCAATCCTCCATGGCCTTCATCCAATTCTATCTTTTCTCTAGCTGGTCAATGTGGTCCTTGGACAAAAATAGAGGCAGTGCCAAGAACGTGGTAGGGAGCTCTTTGATTGATGACCATTGTTGGATGTATGTTGTCAAGTCAGCCACCTGTGCTTTCAACTCCTCCTTGGAAATCTTATCTTTGTGCATTTGGTGCACAATGGTGGCAACAAATCCTTGGAGATGGTCAATCTTTTTTTCTATTGTCGTTGTTCCCAACTTGAGGGTAGAGACATTGTAGGTTACCCCTTCTTCTTCCACAACTAGAGTGGCTATTTGCATGGTACTGGATCTGGATGCATCCATTGTCAGCTGAGATCTAACCTTTGGTTTCTTCTCTTTCTTCATGCTTATTTGGACTCGAGCCAAGATAGCCTCCAACCTTTCCCTTGGATCCTTTGAGGTTGGGGTTTTCTTTTCTAGTTGTTTCTCTAGCCACTCTGGCATCTGAGATTCTCCTTTTTGCGATTCACGATCATGCTCTTCGTCATAGGTGTGTTCAATCTCCATTTCTTTACCACCTGAAGTATCTTGCTCGATCTTTTATCCCTCTTCTTCATCAGAGTCCTGATGAATATGTTTCCCTTTCCTGGAGACTCAACAGCTGCATGTTCCTTGGGGTTGTCCTCCCCTTCAGTGGATTTATCTTTTTCTTCTTGGTCATGCTCATGTTCTTCATGATGTCCTATTTCTGGGCTTTTCTTAGTTTCAGCCTCTTCCTCAGGCTTATCTTTTTCTTTTTCTTCCTTTTCCTTTTCTTCTTTCTCCTCAGAAAGAGGCATCTCTTTATCATGCTCAGGGTTTTTATCTTGTTCTCCAGTTGGAGGCTCAGTGTGCTCCTCCACTTTCTCATCTATATCCTTTTCTTCATCAAAATTCTGCCTCTCTATCTCTTCTCCAACATTCTTGAGTTGCTGAGCCAACTCCTCTTCAAGCTCGGGGTCAAAGGTTTCTATAATATACTTGGTACTCGACTCCTCAGTATCTTCCTCAGATGACTGTGTCTCTTCTTCCTCTCCTTCGCGTACTAGCTTATCAATCACTAGGTGCTGGTACTTAGGGTGCTCATGGTAGTCATCTACTTCTTCCTTCATATTTTTTGTTGCTTCTCTTTCTTGCCGCTCCAAATCTTCTAAAATTTGCATTGTTGCTTTCATTTCTAGTGACTTAGTTGGAGAAGGAGTGGGAGATTTGCAACTATCTATGTCAGGGCAACCTATATCGTGGGGTTCATGAACACCCCAAAGAGCTTCATTGGAATATTCTACATGTGGTGGGTGAAGGCCTCCGGGAGTGAGAGAGTGGGCATTAGAATTGTTGTTGTAGTCAATGGAAGAGATGTCATTGGAGACATTGAGGCCAAAGAGAGTAGGGAAGTTGTTGCTGAGGAAGAATCAATGGTCACAACTTGTACTATGGGTTGAGTAGAGGCATGGTGGACTGAGATATCCACTGTGGGTGGAGAAGTGGCAACCATTTCCTAAGAAGTAGGTGGAGGGGTAGCAGTGGTCGCAATGTTAGATGCAGCAGCTGCGAGAATGGAGGCAACAGGTGGATACTTTGGCTAATTGGCCTCATGCTCTTCTCCCTCATGGAGTGTATCCTCCTAGATAGTAGGCATCTTTGTGAAATTACCTGATTTCTTTAGTTTCTTGGAAGGTTCACCTTCTGAAGCCTTCCTTGCATACACCTTAGGCTTGGGTTGCTTCTCAACCATTTCTTTTCTCTTCCTTGACCTGGTGTCTAGAGGAGATTTTGAAGTTTCTCCTGATGGGGTAGTGACTGTCCCACTATCAGTTTCACTCGTTAGCTTGTTCTCGAGCTCTCCATATGTCAGAGTAACTTCTTACCACTTCAATTGGGTGATTTTCCCATTGATCCACTCTTTAGTCCTTGCTTCAATCAACTTTTTTAGAATATCGAGGTCATTGAACTCCTCTTCATTCTAGTCAATTAATGGCTGCAGGAGATTGGCCACTGCATCGTACCAAGGATCAATCACTATATTTTCATCCACCACCACTTGATCAGGCACTGGGAACAAGTTGACCTTCTTGAAAAAATACGCAGTCATGTGCATGTAGTGCCTCATTTGCACTTCTTTGTCATCCATGCAGTTGGACCAAAAATCCTCAACATCATGCACATGGGTGTGTTCAATTGCTACCATCCTTCTGAGTTTGTCATAGGGATGGCCACACATTGTGGAGCCCTAGATGATATTCCATGAGTTCTTTATCTGATTGGTTTGCACAATGGGATGTGTGGAGTTCATACATCCCTTGGCTGAAAGAGAGAGGATAAGGAATCCCTGCCTTTTGTTTGCTGCTTAGAAGGGAGTGTGCTCGTTGTAGCTTCCGAGAGAGCTCTAGCAATATTATCCGGTTATTTGGATACTGGGGCAGCTTGTATGGTTTCTTTGAGAAACCTTTGGCTCGAATGTATGTGAATTTAGGGAATCGTATGAACAACAATCCTAACTAGTGAATGTAAGCGTTAGCACTGAGGGAGACTCTCCTTTCAAAATCACCCCCAAACAATCTGATGACATGGCCTATGAAGGCATCATTGACTATGTAGTAGTCCCTCTTGAAATTCCTGAATTGGAGCTGAAGGTACCTGTCATAAAATTTTAATTCCCTGCCTAGTTCTATATTTGGTGCCACAAATAATCCCCTATATTGGGCACAATCAGCAAGAAAATAGATAAGGTAAGATGTCATATAGAAGCGCGAGGTCTTCTTTACAACCACAAATTATTTGTGCAAGCAATTACTAATTATTCCTGCCCAATAGAACTTGGTTTTTCCTCAGAGGATCTCTTCTAGGAAGTACAACATCTAGTCGTTAAAGTAGGCTGTAGTCAAAAGGCCCATAACTCTCCTCAGCAAGGTTACCAAGTCATGGTAATCCTCGTAGAAGTCACTTTGAAAGAGCTCCTGGGGTACCTTGTTTGCATTGCCCCTCTTTTCTTTCAGCCAGTATTGATTGATAAGTATTTTTCACTTGAGGGGGTCTTCATCCCATGTATCCTTGCCATCTTCCTTGGTTTCTTCCTCCATCTCTCTGAAGGTAGGGATATGGAAGGTCTTCCCTATTGACTTGGTAGACAAGTCAGCCAAAAAATTCCCATCTCTATCCACTATTGTTCTAGAATCTTCTTGGTATGCCTCCCTGCAGGCCATTATAAGCTTGGGAGCAACGAGGGAAGGTGGAAAACTAGCAGCTTTGGCCAACCCACTGCTTCTAATATTTCTTGCATTTCCTATTGTGGGGTTGATCCAGACCCTTTTCTTGAATTCATCGATGTCTATATGTCCTAGATTTGTATTTGAGATCTCCTTCCAATTCGTGTTGACCTTAGAGTTAAGAGGCTCCCCTTGGAATTTGTACTTTATCTGGTCTTTTTCCTCTTTGCCTCGAGGTGCTTTAGTGGACTTCTTTCCCTTATATTTCTCCATGGCCACCTCCAAAGATCCTGCACCTAGTTCCATATATCCTGTGGGTGAGAGAGCGGTAAGTACATTCAAGCATGAAAACAATAGGAAAGTTAGCCACAATCTTGTAAAACAACGCTAGATCAGATAATTCATTGCTTAATAATTCTAACATCTCTTCTAGATTGACATTAACCTTTCACAGGAGGGAGTTACAACAATTCGGGCCCAGGGGTGCAGACTTCCCTGGGTTGGTGGCTTTTCTGGAGCAACTACAGAAGGGATGACAATTAGGGTAGGATAGCCTACCTGTCCTACCCATCTTAGGATTTGATCATTGTGTGGGGTCCACCAAGGAGGTAAAACCATTTTAGCACATGGTTCAAAGTAAATTTGAAGTTTGGAGGGCATTAGGCTCATCGTTCAGGCATGCGGGTGCAACAGGTTGCTTGGATATTTGAGGCATGGCTGTTGAAAATGACACCAGCAAGGCGAAATTCCGTGGTCTGTGTTCTGCCATGTAGGACTTGTGGCTCAGAGGATGATGTCATAGTGCATTTTTCATTTAAGTCATTGGGCCAGAAGGCATGGGTGGATGTTTTGTCACATTCATTTGGAACAACGAAGGTTAGATGACGGTTCGGTAGGAGAAACATGCATGACCAGGTCTGTGGAAGGTTTCATTATCTATTATCAAATAGTCGAAGGGAGATTGAAGGGTCAAGTTCCGCATAGCGGACCGACACAGGTCCATGGACATTTTAGAATGGTGGGAGTGGGATGGAAATCCGCGACTGGCCACCCACAGGAGATGGCCTGCTTAAGGTTCAACGCTTAATCATTTTCATTCATGCACACAAGTGGACACGACGGGTTCGGGACCCAAGTTCGGTTGCTAGGGGTTGTTCAGGACAATGAACTAACCATAGTGGACCGCAAAGAGGTTTACGCTTAGTCATTTAGGGCACAAAGGGAAATGATTGGCAGAGGTGAGGTTGGGACTCGCCGACTGAGCGAACGCTAAGGTTTTGCTATTTTGAATAGCCATTAATGCATCAGAGAAATGTCAGTGGATGTCCGCAAAGGATGACCCACGTCGGATTGATTGCAGTTTTGACTTGGAGGATAGGCTAAAGGTCAGAAGATGACATGTAGGAAGATGGGCCATGAGCACTGTTCTGAAACATCAAAGTCAAGGTGGAATTCTGAAAATGGAAGTCTGCAAGGTGCTGCCTGCAATACGTCAAGACTTCGGTTGTTTGGATTGATGGGCGATGATAGGGGTGGAGGGCGACTGTGGGGCGACTGTGCTTAAATAGTCATTTGAAATGGTAGAGCCAAAAGGAATTTGTAGGCGGAAACCTACGCTCGGGGACCCGAAAGGGTCGATAAATTTCCAGTCGGGCTCATGAATTTTAGCCAAGTTTAAGGTGGCGAGGTGGAGGGAGCCTCCAGCTGGGGCGGAGCCGAGAGGGATATTCACCATTTTTGAGTTTAAACACATTTCAAAGGATGGTGATGGAAATGAATGTAACACGGACCCGTAGAGCATGAATGCTCTGGTTGAAGAACGACTGTGGGGAGTGTGAGTTCTAGAAGTGGTGTATGGGGAAATTTTCGCCAAGTTTAAAATTTTAAGAGGTGGGTTTTGTGCGCCTTGGTTCACTCTAGTTATCTAGCAAGTTTTCTCCCTTCAAATTTATCAAATTTACATAGAAATTAAGGAAAGCTTGAAATAGGGAATGGGGTGGAAAACCTACCACTAGAACCCAATGAAGAAGGTTAAACAAAAAATGGACAATGCTTTGAAAAAACAACTAGGCTAAGTGGGTGTGACAGCGGCGTTTGCAGGGATCTCTGACTCGCTATGAACAACTGATAGGATGAAAATGACAGCTCAAACTTGGCTATTTATAGATTTTTTCACCATTTAATGCCCCTCATTAATGATCATATGATGACCGTCAAGGTTGGTAAACAGTCCATTTTGAAAACGGCCATGGGAAGGGCGGAGTTCGATGTGCGGACGACAGTCAACAATTGGCCACTTGGGGGTTCGGCTATAAAAATAGCAGTCAGAGAGGCGAGTTCTGTGGGTTGGAAGGACGCTGGATGATGGCTATCTGGAATGACTGGGAGGATAGGGAAATCCACATGGGGTGGCTCGATGGGGCAGACTGAACCTCCCCATGGATGCCAACTCTAAAAAGCAAAGGCAAATAGCCAAGGGAGTTCCACAAAGGCCTAAAGCCTTGAAAATTTGAGGGTAGCAGAATATGGTCAACTCAAGATGATTTCTCTAAGGCTCACTAACCACTTAGGACACAAAACAAGGGGCACGCAAAATGAGGTGACGAAAAAAGTGACCCAACAAGGTGAAAAGAAAGAGGGTCCTTGTTATGAACGGGGTGTGTGTGTTGAAGGCACAACAAATGGCTACTTTGCTGGAGAATGCTCCTAAGCATTCTAAGGATAATTGCTCATTCTGAACCTAGAATCTCTGGTTTCATAGACCAAGGGCCAATTTCCAAAAGTGAACTAAGAGGCTTGAAAGAGAAAAAATCCTTGACTAAATCAGATCACGAAAGCATCTTGGAAGTGTGTGCAAATAGTGGATTCTTTTCTCTCCTTGGAGACTAAGACCAACAACTGTTAATCAGGCTAAGCAAGTTATGGTAATCATCTGGATCCAAAAGTAACTTGGACATTGTCCCACTGCCAATCAGGCATCCATAGCCCCGACGAAGTTGTCACTGTGATCCCACGATCATTGCTCTACTGCCAATTAGGCGTCCGTAGCCCCGGTAGAGTTGTCTGAACACACACATAGTTGCTTAATTTTCAACATTTCTTTCGTTCTTTTGATATTAATTCTTTTGCTCAACCGCGTAAGCATCAAAGCTTATAGTGGGCTTGGAATCATAGTGGTCACTAAAGCAAATTTAATATTTTCACTTGCCTCACTTTCATAACAACCATTATATAGTTCCTCAAAATAATTAGTGTATTTCATGCAGGATCCGAAACGAGTGTGAAAGGATTCAATAAAGGGTCGAGTTTTAGGTCAACCGTGAGTTCAAGTGAGGAAACTACTCCATAGCAGCAATCAGAGACCAATGATTAAGAGTGAATAATTATCCAAATAACACTAAGAGCAAGTGATGAAACAAAGAAAACCAAAAGCAACCTAAACTAACCTATATACAAGTATTTACAAAAGGCAGCTCAAGAGAGCTCAAGCCTTGAAATAATGCTTTAGGTGCTGCCCATTGACGGGAAATGAGATATCTTCACCGGTTAAGGTCTTGAGGTGAAAGGAATTATCTCCGAGGATTTCAACAATCTGAAAGGGACCAAGCTAAAGCTTGTTGAATTTTTTATGTCCCCCTTTCCTTTCATGGGCCTTGTCCCAATACAAGACCAAATTAGCAATTTAGAAGGCCTTGACTTTGGCTCGTTGATCGAACCATCATTTGACTACGCCCTGATGCTTAGAAAATTTTTCAATGGCATGGTCACACACTTCTTCTAAGTGTAGTAGCTCAGTTAAGCGAGCTTCTCTTTAGTCCCCTTCTTTGTAAAAGGAATTGATGAATTAAAGGGTGGGGATTTTCAAGTGAATTGGGAACACAAGCTCTAAGCCATAAACAAGGTGAAATTGAGAATCTCTTAAGGAAGCCTTATGGCGTGTACAGTCTGTCCAAAGGGAAAAGCGGAGTTGGGTATGCCAGTCCTTGGGATTCTTGTCAAGCAACTTTTTGATGATGGTGATCATGTTTTTGTTTGTAGATTTCGCCAGTCCATTGCCCTGAGGATAGTAGTTGGATGAAAACTTAAGGGAAATACCATAATCAAAGGCCCAACTAATGAATTTAAGTGAGGAAAAGGAAAGACCATTGTCACAAACTAAGGCTTATGGGCAACCAAAATGATTTAAAATAAAGCTTTCAAGAAAATTCACAACTATCTCTATTGTACATTGCCTACAAGCAATAGCTTCTATCCATCTAGTGCAATAATCAAAGGCAATTAGAATATACATGTGACCCGTAGATGATGCTAGGCTTATTGGACCAATGAAGTCAATATCCCATTGTGCGAATGGTCTCACCTCCAAGACTGGCTATAGTGGGACAATAGCGTTCCTTTCTTTGGTTGCGACAGTTTGGCAGACATGGCATGTGCGAACATGGATATGAGCATCCTTGAAGATGGTCAGCTAGTAATAACATGCTTGTAGGATTTGATGACCAGTAGAAGGACTAGAGCCATGGTCTATACCAAACTTATCATGGAATTCCTCAGCACGCGTGTTGCTTCTTCTTTTCTGAGGCACCAAAGGTGCACTCCTTCATGATTCCTTTTGTAAAGGATGGATCCTTGCAGCATATAGCTGCTTCTTTTCAGTATGAAGACATGTTTTTGAACTCCTTGCAAGTGAGGTGGGAACTTGTTGTTCAACAAGTAGATGACAATATCATCATACCATTCCCCGAGGGAAACATCCTCGAGCTGATACTGCTGAACCGTGAGTTCGGGTCCTGCTTCAGCTGATGTTTCATCTATCATTCAGGTGAGGGATTTTCCTCTCACTAACTTCATTGGTTTAATTTCCATTTCATACTCTTGCAGCAGCGTGATCCATTTTTCTCTACTTTCCCCTAGCTCGTTTTGCATCAACAATGTCTTCACTGCTGGATCAGGGACAATGGAAAATACCTTGTTCCATAGGATATAATGTCTAAATTTCTTAACTCCTCTAACAAGGGCATATGCCTACTTTTCCACATTGTGATATCTTAGTTCAACATCCTTCAAGGGAGCACTCATGAAGGCGATCAGATGCTCGTTCCCTTCATTATCCTTTTGAGTCAAAATGTTGGCACACGAGTAATCTGAAGCGAATGAATATATATAGAAGGGCTTCAAATAGTTGGGGCTGACTAGTACAGGTGCCTCAACAATGGATTTCTTAATTTCTTCAAAGGCTTGCTTTGCCTCTGGATTCCACTCAATTTTTGCATCTTGTTTCAACATCGTGTTGAGCAGCTTAACAATCTTAGCAAAGCTCGTGAAAAATTTTCTGACGAAGTTTATCTTTTCGAAGAAAGATTTCAGCTCTTTCTTGCTACCTGGTAGCTGAATTTTCAATAGGGACTGGATGCACTCTAGGTCTATGGAGATCCTTCATTTTGAAATAACATGTCCGAGCAGCTTGCCTTCAGTGACTCCAAAGATGCATTTCTTCGGATTAAGGGAAACCTTAAATTCTCTACACCTCTAAAAAACTTTACATAGATCAGAATCATGATCATCATGCTTCCTAGAAAACACTGTGAGATCATCCATATAAATGATGATACATTTTTTGATCATATCCTTGAAGGTTATGTCCATCGCACGCTGGAAGGTGGTGCTGGTGTTACTGAGTCTGAATGACATCCTTCTGTAGGAAAAGGTTCCCCACTTGGTGGTAAATGCAGTTTTATGCCAATCCTGATATTGCACCGTGACTTGGTTGTATTTGAAATACCCATTGAGGAACGACATCATCTGTGAACCATTAACAATCTGTAATACCTCATCCAGAGAGGGCACGAGATAATTTTCCTTCTCCAAAGCTTTGTTCAGGTTGTGGAAGTCCATGCACAATCTGATTTCTCCATTATTTTTTCTTACTGGGACCAAGTTGGCCAGCCATGTGGAGTGCCTGACAGGAAAGATGATTATAGCTGAGAAAAACTTCTATACTTCCTTATAGATGATGGGATCTAGTAATGCATTGATAGGAAACTATCTTTGTTAGAATGGCCACATGTCTGATTTGGGAGGTATGGTATGGGTAATGATGGAGGTATCATAGGTCTTCAAATCTTCATAGCTCCATGCCACCATGTTGTGGTATTTCTATAGAGCATCGATGATCCCTTTCTTCTTTTCTGGCATGCATACCTTTCTAATAAATACATTTTTGACTTCCCCAGTTGTTCCGAGGTTGTGGGTGTTGCACTGGTTGTTTATTGCATCCTTTTTCATTTGCTGATGTTGGTCTTGAATCTGATCTAGGTTGAATATGTGTTGAAGTTGAACCATACCTCTTGGAATAGTATTCATTTTGAGGTTGATGACCCCTTCTATGTCCAATTCAGCTTCTTTAGGGTCAGCTTCATCAATTATTTGGGTTGTAAATACATCTAAACTAGTAATAAATTCTAGGATATGCTTCTCATTATTAAATACTTGGAAATGGGTGATATTATCTAGAATAGATGGGGTGGAGGTTAGCTCAACAGTAAATCTCTTGATCCCAGACAAAGAGAGGGGTTGCGAAGTGTTGGCTTCTTGAGTCAAGGCATCAGTAGTATGGTTCTGAGAACGAGGGACCAACTGTATATTGAATGAATCTAGGCTTTCTAAAAGATCCCAGACTCTATGCCTATAGTTTTCCAACCTTCTATCATGGCAGGAGTATAATTTTCTGACTTGTTTCACTACCAGTTCAGAATCACCAAATACTTGCAACATTTTGACTTTCTTTCTTAGAGCCATTAAGAGACCATGGACTAACACTTCATATTCTACTACGTTATTGGTGCAATAAAACTAAAGCCTATGGGCATCAAAGTAGGTTTTACCCACAGGGTTGATTAGTTTGAATCTGGCTCCAACTCCTTGCATGGACTTGAACCCATCAAAGCGTAACATCTAGAACTTGGAGGGTCCTTTGACTTCAGGACCAATCATGCATACATCTACTTTGGTTGTTCATTTGTATCTGTCACTTTTGACATAGGAACGAGCTCATTATGGTTGGTGACAAGCTGTCTGGTTGTCAGCTCCTTTTGAGATATGACTTGTCCTTTGATGTGCTCCACTATTTTTTGACACAAGCAACACTCAAATTCAGAGTCAGCAGCGTTATGAACCCTGCACCAACTGGGAAACAAGAACTCTTGAAAATTCATCCTTGTCCATAGGATGAGCTGATCTTGTATGCATTTTTCCATGAAGTCTTGGAATCCATCTAGCAGTCCTAAATTCCCATCTTCTTAGGACTCATCATCTTCTGATTCCACTAACCCTTCTGTGCTTTGGGGCGCATACGCCAAGTTGGTAGGAGGGATGCATAGTACCAAGAGGACCCCATCAACTACCTCTTCTTCTAGAAATTATGATTCTCCTTGATAAGTCATGGGGCAATAATTTCCCAATTATGTTTTAGAAAACAACAATTCATTAGTGTTGTTATATTCTGTGATCATGAATTTCATGAGGGGGTTCTCGGTCATTGCGAATATGATTTGGCAGCCCCTTCCATGGCAGCCACATGTGGAAGAAATCGGTGGTGGAATATCCATTCAATGATCGAGTGAATTCATATCAAGGATTATTCCATATGTGTCTGGAATATCCATAGCCTGAATGCCAATAACTTGTTGCACACCCTTGGGTCTATAGCAATCTGCATGGGGATACAATTGATTTCTCCAACAATGTTCACCTCCATTTTGTCCAATTAAGTTAATTTTCTTCTTGAAGGTGTGGGGACAATCCCAAGGGCCTTGCATACAACCAAAGGCATGACATTGGCTGATGCTCCAGAGTCAATCAAATAATTGTGTAGGTTCTTCCTGAATATCCTAATAGTGGTAAGGAAGGGAGGCATTTCAAACCTTCCCTAGAAAAGTCTTATAGGTGCGTCAACCTGGGCCACTTGACCCTTGTCCTTTTCATTCGTCTTTTCCTTGGATTGCCCCTAATTTTTTCTTTGGTAGGCTATTTTCCAGCTTACTGATTTGGGGGGACATCCTTCTTCTTGCCTATTATTTCCTGGATTACAGGCTCATGTGGGGGATCTTCGAAAGAGACCCTTTTAGTTGGAACTTCTTGTGTTGCCTTGGAGGAAGGAGTTCCATTGATCACCCTAAAGAAGGCGTGCCTAACTGTGGGGACCTTGAGTAACTCAAAGGAGGACAAGAAAATTTTTACCTTCTTGAACTGCTTGGCGTCATATTCACCCATTTGCTCGATTTCAGACTTGAAAGCTCTACCTATGGAGGAGCTAGCTGGCTGTTTTGACATTTGAATCAGCTGTTTGTTTTTATCCAGGTATTGGGTTGGTACATGGGGAAATCCAAGATTGTTGTTGGCATTAGGGTTAGGCGGAGTGTTAAAGGTATTGGGTGGAATGGAAGTAGTGAAAGTTCCTCCTATTTGTCTATTCCTCAAGAAATACAGAGTTGTTCTTTGGTGAAACATTTGGACCTCATCTTCTTGAAACTCTTCCTCATTTACCAGACCATTGTCTACTAAATTAAATAGTTGAGATAGAGTTTCTTCATTACTTACCTCTTGTACTTCTTCGTTCTTGGCAGAGATGGTCTGGAGCTCAGGCTCATTGCTCTTGCTATGTGGGAATGGGGCCTTGTTGAACATGAAACATGAGGAGTCGTATGGGTCAGATGAAACTATGTCTCTACAAATAGCACTGTCCACAACATTCTAGACTTCCACTTGAAATATTTCCATGGATGTTTGAAACTCGAGGTAGTCCAATTCGAAATTCCTACTAGTCTTGTGAATCCTGCATCATCTGGATAAGGAAGCCTTGATGAGATACACTCCACTGGTAGTCTTCTCACTACTGGCAAGTTGATCAACAAGAGTGGGAACACCCCCGTTGTTTGGCCTTTTGTTCCATGTATGGTTCTATCTTTATGAGGGTTTCCTTTCAAAATTCTGATTAGAGGCTTGCCCTCGCTTATAGTTTGGTGTAGACAAGGTACCTGCTTCTTGGTTATCCCTATTATCTCGGTTGAGATTGGCCTGAATACTGCGTTGAGAAGCTTGCAACTAGATGTTCTAGTTTCTCAAGTGTGTCATCTCTATGGACATCTTTCTGATCATCTCTTTCAACTCATCCAACCGATTATTCTCAACATTGTTTGGCTATGGCATTTGATTCTGGAGGAAGAGGGGCTGTGCTATTGGCTGGTTTTGCTGAGCGCGAAGGAATTCAGGCCCTTGTAGGTATGCTAGTACTTGTGACAGCTGTGCATGGGTCTGCTATTGTTGAGGCTGCAAGTAATGAGGCACTGGAGTCACCTGGTTCATGGGCTGCCCTGGATGAGGCACTATGGGCAACTGCGACACTTGATTCATGAGGGGAGTTTGGCGTTGCAAAGCCTAAGTGAGTTCTTGGATCTGCATAGGATGGAAAGCCTTCCCCAAGGAAGGTAGCGGACTGAAGATGTTCTATCCCAAGTCGGTGCTGGCTATGACTGCCTCAGCATAAACATCCACTAATGTGGTAGGAGTTGGTCACATTCTCTTCACCAATGTAGTTGTGAGGTTATCTAATGCTGCATAATAAATGGGCAAGGAAACAACATCATTGAGCGCATACGGGGCTTGTAACCTTGTGTATGCTCGGTGGAATTTATCATTTAAGGAGCTGATCGGCTCGTTGACTTCCCTTCTGACTGACATAAATTGTTGGTACAACACTAAAGGGCTGATTGGGATCTTGTACTTCTGCAAGAAGGCATTCATCAACAAGGCCCAAGATGTGATGGACCCCGTCAGTAAGTTGATATACCAATAGAAGGCCTCTTCCCCCAAGGAATAAGGGAAAATACTACATGCTACATGTTTTGAATCAATCTACATATCTTTCAATGTCGCTTGGAAGATCTTGATATGTTCTTCAGCTATCCATTACAGATCTTGAGGATTAAACTTCATGCAAAATATCTCTGGGTTCTTAGGCATATCATGCTAAGCATTGAAGAACAACGACAAAGCAGTATTTCCCAGCCAAGCCATGAGGGGAGGTGGGGGTGGTATTTGTTGTTGGACAGTAACTTAAGGCTGCACAAGGGTAGCCTTGGCTGTGGGGAGCAAGCGGTTGAAATACAGTTTGGGATGGTTGAGTGGAAGAGGTGGAGGTGGAAGAGGAAGGGTGAGCGTTGGGTTTATGAAAAGAGGAAGGAGGTGAAAATGAAGGTGAAGTGGAAATAATAGAGGAAGAAGAGGCTACATCCTCTCTCTTAGTCCTTCTAGCCCTTGTAGGGGGTTGCAATTCTTGAAATTCCCCTTTGCTTGGTGTTGATCTCAAAACTCTATGGAATCTCTCAGGGGAGAATGATCCACTCCAATCCAGCTTAACTCCAAAGGGGCCCTCCTTCTAGTGCTAGTTCTGTTAATGTGTGTTTTTGCACTTCTCAACACAGGCAGTACATAAGTGCAATCACAGGGTCTCTTGAGTGTCAGGTCATGACTTGCTTGGAATGTCTCAGTTGTTTTGATGTGATCTTGCTGGTAATCACAGGGTGGACTTACAAAAGTTAAGTTGGAGGAGAATTAGATCTTCTAATGGAGTTCTTGAGATGGGAAAGTTGGTGTATGATTGTTGTAGGTTCAAACAACAGTCTCAAAATCCTATTTCAGCTTCAGATTTGGCTTTACAATGTGCAATGAACCTTGTTCAAACTCACTTCTAAAAAAAAAGAGCAGGGAAGAAAGAAGGTTCTTGGACCTAAACTAGCAATGAACAGTGAGAATGAAGGACCCTACTATGGATAGCCTTCCTAAAACTAAGTTCCACTTAACCAGATTACTTCACAGTCTCATGAAACTAGTGCAAGCTTCTAATGACTACAAATATTCAACCATTCATCCACCATAAGCATGAATAAAAGATAGAAATTTAGTGCAGCTTCTGATTTATGCCCAAACTAGCTTTACACAACTATTTATCATCAATAAATAGTAAAAAGTATGGACAAGGAAGGTTTCCAACATTCAACAAAATTCTTGAATACCAATGAACAACATTAACTAATCTACTCACAACTTGTAAAACTCACAAACAAAAAAGTAAATCTATTCAAATTAACTAACTATGGGAGAAGAACCATGTAACATGCAATTGAAACTCAAGAATCCACAAAAATCCAATGAACTATTAAAATTTCAGCAGCATGTCTTTACAACAAATCAACTCTCTCTTGAAAATGAGAGGAGACCCCCTATTTATAGTGTCTAAAACGAAAAATGAATGGCCAAGATTTATTTGCATTGCATGGCCAAGATTCACTACAAAATAGGGTTTCACCTACCCCCAAATATTTTACAATTTAAAATTACATCCTTGTCTTTTAGCTTATTTTGTCTTCATGTGGTAGCACTGTAGCTCTTTTGTCTTCTAGTTTATTTCCTTTGCTGCAGCTAAACTGTGAGGAACTCATCATCAATCATAGGAATTCCTTCATTCCTTTTCAAGGTAGCGTACTCCACAAATTTTCCAATAAATCCCTGGAGCTTATCCCACTCCAATATGTCCGATTGGATCACCTGGAAGTTGAATTTTCTGGATTTATTTGTGAGGTCATCCCAATCCCTGCCATATTTTGGAGCATTCTTAATCACCTGTTCGGATTAAAATCAACAAAACCCATGAAATCTGGTGTTAGTGCATTTGTATTCCTATTCTCCATCTTCTTATGAAAGTAGGGTTTTATCTTTTTTGGATCTAGCTCGATGATAGGCACATCAAAGTTTGTCATCAACCTTAGGTACTCTTCACAGGCAGCCCATACTTCTTTGATCCAGTCAATTTCTAGCTCCACCTCATGGAGCACTTGTTCTAACACCTCTTTTTTGTGATCGAAGCTCAGTTTCCATGGCTCCACGAGCCAATGATCATCCTTTTCCAAAGAAAACTCTTTCTCCCATGATTTATTAGGTACCTTGAGAATAACCTCAAGCTTGGGTATGTGATCCTATATAGCCTTGGGAAGTCGATGCAAAATTTCCTTATTCCCTCAAGCACCTTTTGCAACTCTAGGAACTTATTGGCTATCCTGATAGTACAACTTATGCCCATGTTTTTCATTGTAAAGGAATTGCCAGAACCAATCCTCCGTGGCCTTCGTCCAATTCTTTCTTTTCTCTAGCTGGTCAATGTGGTCCTTGGACAACAATAGAGGCGGTGCCAAGGAAGTGGTAGGGAGATCTTCAATTGATGACCATTGTTGGATGTATGCTATCAAGTTAGCCACTTGTGTTTTCAACTCCTCCTTGGAAATCTTATCTTTGTGCATTTGGTGCACAATGGTGGCAACAGATCCTTGGAGATGGTAAATCTTTTGTTCCCTTGTCACTGTTCCCAAATCAAGGGTAGAGACATTGTATCTTACCCCTTTTTCTCCCACAACTAGAGTGGCTATCTGTACAGTCCTGGATTCAGATGCATCCATTGTCAGCTAAGATCTGACCTTTGGTTTCTTCTCTTTTTTTTGTGCTTATTTGGGCTCGAGCCAAGATGGCCTCCAACCTTGCCATTGGATCCTTTGAGGTTGGAGTTTTCTTTTTCAGTTGTTTCTCTAGCCACTTTGGCATATGAGATTCTCTGTTTTGCAATTCATGATCACCCTCTTCCTCACGGTTGTGTTCAATCTCCATATCTTTACCACCCGGAGTCTCTTGCTTGGTATTTTCTCCCTCCTCTTCATTAGAGTCCTGGATGAATACTGTTCCCTTTCCTGGAGACTCAACAACTGCATGTTCATTAGGGTTGTCCTCCCCTTTAGTGGCTTTCTCTTTTTCTTCTTGGTCATCCCTGTGTTCTTCATGATGTCATGTTTCTGAGATTTTCTTAGTTTTAGGCTCTTCCTTAGGCTTATCTTCTTCTTGTTCTTCCTTTTCCTTTTCTTCTTGCTCCTCAGAAATAGGCATCTCTTTATCATGCTCAGGGCTTTTATCCCATTCTCTAGTTGGAGGCTCAGTGTGCTCTCCACTTTCTCATCTGTATCATTTTCTTCATTAGAAGGCAACCTCTCTATCTCTTCTCCAACATTCTTGAGTTTCTAAGCCAACTCCTCTTCGAGGTAAAGGTCAATGGTTTCTACAATATACTTGGTGCTGGGCTCCTTAGTATCTTCCTCAGATGACTGTCTCTTCTTCCTCTTCTTCTCATACCACGTTATCGATCACTAGGTGCTGGTACTCAGGGTGCTTATGGTAGTCATTTGCTTCTTCCTCCATATCTTTTGTTGCTTCTCTTTCTTGATGCTCCAACTCTTCTAATATTTACATTGTTTCTTTCATTTCTGGTGGCTCAGTTGGAGGAGGAGGAGTGGGGAGATTTGCAACTATTTGTCAGTGGAAATGGCTACGAGAATGGAGTTAGTAGGTGGAGACTTTGGCTGCTCGGCCTCATTCTCTTCTCCCTCATGGAGCAGATCAATCACTGTATTTTCATCCTCCACCACTTGATCAGGCACCGGGAACAAGTTGACCTTCTTGAAAAAATACTTAGTCATGCGCATGTAGTGCCTTATTCATACTTCTTTGTCATCCCTGCAGTTGGCCCAAAATTTCTCAACATCATGCACATGGGCATTTTCAGCTACGACCATCCTTCTGAGTTTTCTATAGGGGTCCATTTGTGGTCGTGCAATGTGGAGCCCTAGATGATATTCCATGAGTTCTTTATCTAATTGGTCTGCACACTGGGATGTGTGGAGTTCATACATCCCTTGGCCGAAAGAGAGAGGATAAGTAATCCCTGCCTTGTGTTTTCTACTTAGAAGGGCGTGTACTCGCTGCAGCTACCAAGAGAGCTCTAGCAATATTATCTGATCATTTGGATTCTAGGGCAGCTTGTATGGTTTCTTTGAGAAACCTTCAACTCGAATGTATGTGAATTTAGGGAACTGTATGAACAAGAAGCCTAACTAGCAAATGTTAGCATTGGAGCTGTGGGAGACTCTCCTTTCAAAATCACCCCCAAGCAATCTGATGACATGGCCTATGAAGGCATCATTGACTATGCAGTAGTCCCTCTTGAAATTCCTTATTTGGAGTTGAGGGTACCTATCATAGACCTTTAATTCCCTTCCTAGTTCTATATTTTGTGCCACAAATAATCCCCTATATTGGGCATGGTCAACAAGTAAATAGACAAGGTAAGATGTCATATAGAAGCGCAAGATCATCTTTACAACCACAAATTGTTCGTGCAAGCAATTACTGATTATTCTTGTCCAATAGAACTTGGTTTTGCCTCATAAGATCTCTTCCACAAAGTTCAACATCCACTCCTTAAAGTAGGCTACAGTTGGAAGGCCCATAACTCTACTCATCAAGGTTACCAAGTCATGGTAATCCTTGTAGAAGTCACTTCAAAAGAGCTCCTGGGGTACCTTGTATGCATTGCCCCTCTTTTCTTTCAGCCAATATTGATTGATAAGTCTTTTGCACTTGAGGGGGTCTTCATCCCATGTCTCCTTGCCATCTTCCTTGGTTGCTTCCTCCATCTCTCTGAAGGTAGGGATATGGAAGGTCTTCCCTATTGACTTGGAAAACAAGTCAGCCAAAACATTCCCATCTCTATCGACTATTATTCTAGACTCCTCTTGGTATGCCTCCCTGCAGGCCATTACAAGCTCAGGAGAAATGAGGGCAGGTGGGAAACTGACAGCTTTGGCCAACCCACTACTTCTAATATTTCTTACACTTTCTATTGTGGGGTTGATCCAAACCCTTTTCTTGAATTCATCGATGTCTATATGTCCTGGATTTGTATATGATATCTCCTTCCAATCCATGTTGACCTTAGAGTTAAGAGGCTCCCCTTGGAATTTGTACTTCATCTGGTCTTTGTCCCCTTTGCCTCGGGGTGCTTTAGTTGACTTATTTACCTCATCTTTCTCCACGACCACCTCTGAAGGTCTTGCACCTGGTTCCATATATCCTGTAGGCAAGAGAGAGGTAAGCACATTTAAGCATGAAAACAATGGGAAAGTTAGACACAATCCTGTAAAATGACATTAGATCAGATAATTCATCACTTAAGAATTCTAACATCTCTTCCAGATTGACATTAACCTTTCACAGGAGGGAGTTACAACAATTCGGGGCCAAGGGTGCAGACTTCTCTGGGTTGGTGGCTATTTTGGAGTAGTTGCAGAAGGGACAACAATCAGGGCACGGTGGCCCACCTGTCCTGACCCATCTTAGGATTTGATCATTGTGTGGGATCCACCAAGGAGGTAGAACCACTTTGGCATGTGGGTCGAAATCAATTTGAAGTTTGGAGGGCATTAGGCTCATCTTTCAGGCGTGTGGGTGCAACAGGTTGCTTGGTTGTTTGAGGCATGGCCATTGAAAATGACACTGGAAAGGTGGAATTCCGCAGGTGGCGTTCTGCCATGTGGGACCCACGGTTTAGAGTGTGGCATCATAGTGCATTTTTTGTTTAAGTCATCAAGCTAGAATGCACAGGTGGAAATTGGGCCACAACTGTTTGGAACAACGAAGGCCAGAATGTGGTCCGACAGGAGAAACCTGCATGACCGAGTTTGTGGAAGGCTTCATTATTTGTTATCAAATAGTTGGAGGGAGATGGAAGGGTTGGGTTCCACATAGTGGACCAACACAGGTACATGGACATTTCAGGACGGTGGGAGCAGGACGAAAGTCTGCGACTGGCCACCCGTAGGAGATGGCCCGCTTAAGGTTTAATGCTTAATTGTTTTCATTCATGCACACAAGTGGACACGATGGGCTCAAGACCTGAAGGGTGGAAATTTGGTTGCCAAGGGTCGTTCAGGACGGCGAACTCACCACAGCGGCCTACAGACAGAAGTCCACGAGGAGGGGCCCACAAAGAGTTTTACACTTAGTCATTTAGGGCACAAGGGGAAATGACTGGAAGAGGTGAGGTCGAGACCCACTGATTCGGTGGATGCTAAGGTTTTTCCTTTCTAAATAGTTGTTAATGCATCGATAAAATGCCGACGGATGTATGTGAAGGATGACCCACGCCAGATTAATTGCAGTTTTGATCTGGATAGTAGGTTGAAGGTCAGAAGCCAACATGCAGAAAGACGAGCCACAAGAGCTGTTCTGAAACGTCAAAGTCAAGGCAGAATTCTGAAAATGGAAGTCCGCAAGGTGCAGCCCACAATTGGTCAAGACTTTGGTTGCTTGGCTTGATGGGCGATGATAGGGGTGGAGCATGACCTCGTGCTTAAATAGCCGTTTGAAATGGCAGAGCCAAAAGGAATTTTGTAGGCGGAAACCTATGCTCAGGGACCCGAAAGGGTCGATGGCTTTCTAATTGGGCTCTTGAATTTTGGCTAACTTTAAGGCAGCGAGGTGGAGGGAGCCTCCCGCCGGGGCAGACCCGAGAGGGGCATTCACCGTTTTTGAGTTTAAACACATTTTGAAGGATGGTGATGACAATGAATGTAACGTGGACCCGCAGAGCATGAATGCTCTAGTTGAAGAATGGTCGTGGGGAGGATGAGTTCCAGAAGTAGCGTATGGGGCAATTTTCTCCAAGTTTTAAAATTTTAAGAGGTGGGTTTTGTGCGCCTCAGTTCACTCTAGTTATCTAGCAAGTTTTCTCCCTTCAAATTTATCAATTTTACATATAAATTAAGGAAAACTTGAAATAGGGGTGCTACGGAATACCTACCTCTAGAACCTAATGAAGAAGGTCAAACAAGCAATGGACAACGCTTTGAAAAGACAACTAGGCTCGGCGGGTGTGATGACGACATTTGCAGGGCTCTTTGATTCAATTTGAACAATTGACAGGATGAAAATGACAGCTCAAACTTGGCTATTTATAGTTTTTTTTCCATTTAATGCCCCTCATTAATGATTGTACGATGACCGTCGAGGTTGGTAAATATTTTTTTTGAAAATGGCCGCGGGGAGGGTGAAATTTGATGATTGGACGATAGTCAGCAATTGGCCACTCGGGGGTTCGACAATGAAAACGGTGGTCAGAGAGGCGGATTCCATGGGTCAGAAGGACACCGGGAAATGGCCATTTGGAATGGCTGGGAGGATAGGGAAACCCACATGTGGTGGCCCAGTGGGGTAGACCCACGCCTCCCTAAGGACGCTAACTCTAAAAAGAAAAGGAAAATAGCCAAGGGAGTTCCGCAAAGGCCTAAAGCCTTGAAAATTTAAGGGTAGCAGAATATGGTCAACTCAAGATGATTTCTCTAAGGATCACTAACCACTTAGGACACAAAACAGGGGGCACGCAAAATGAGGCAGTGACAAAAGTGACCCGGTGAGGCGAAAATAAAGAGGGTCCTCATTTCGAATAGGGTGTGTGTGCTAAAGGCACAATAAAATGCAATTCTTTTTAGTTGTATGACATATTGGTCATCCAATTTTCCCTCTACAAAATAAAATATTAAAAATTAATAAACCTGTGTATTGAAAAATTTGTTGAAATTTGTTTTGGTTGGGTTATTGAAAATTTTGAAATCCTTGCAAAATAAAAAATGAAAAAGGTTAATCACAGTTGAAAATTTTATTAAATAAAATAAAATAAATATAAAGAAATCCAAGTGGGGGGGTTCCGCAGACCCACCCCACAGCCCCACCATACTGCTACCAGGCATGACAACGCCGAAAGGGTACCGATGATACCTTTTCTAGTGAAAGGTTAGCCCGGCCCAGTTGGTAGGCTATGTCGACTGGTGAAAACAATTAATATAAATCGACATTCATTTTTAAAATGCAATTCAATAAAATTTATTTTATTTTAAATTCCCTCGAGTTCAAACACATTATGTCGGATTTCAAAGGCATTATTCCAGAATAAATAAATGCATCAGGTTTGTAAGTAGGAGGCATTTTTATTTTTTAAAAAATTAAATGGATTGAATAAAGTTTTGGAATCTTCCACCCACCCACCATCGACGCACTACCTAAGCACCACTAGGAGGTCTTTTTACAACAATTTTTTTCAAACACATGTAACTTTTACCCAGTATGTCTGATTTTTTACTTCTTGTAGTCATTGGAAATCTATTTCCATGCTCTTTTCTATGAAGTTGGTTTTGTTCCTTTATTTTTCCATTTTAACATGTTTTTGGAGCCTAAAAGTTAGATGTTATCATTTTCACAGTTTTGAGCATAAATTTTGTATACAGAGTCAAATTTTTGATTTCAAAGAGGTGTTGGAGAGAATTTGTAATGCCCCACCATGTGAACCCCAAAGGAAAACAAAATATCATAATGATTTATTTTTTTGAAAGTGAAACATTACATAAGATGAATATATAAGATAGTCATAACATACATTACATAACGAAACCTAACTAGTCCCATGGGGTTACATAGTTGCATTACATGAAAATGATCCCTACCAATAACATCATTAAAAATAATTCTAAGTAGATAAAAATAGATGCATACAATCACAAGATAACATAATGGTACATACAACCATCCATGATCAATAGAAAGGAAAGGATACATCATTTTATTACAATCCAATTCATAGTTCAATATTACAATTGTGGAGCATATTTCCACAAATACAACACATCATGGATACAACAGTACATTACATAATGCTTCCCTTATATCAACAAAAAGAGTATATCAAGTACAAGAATAATACATTAATGAAGGATAAGGTACAAAGCGTGGAACAATCTTCAACCAAGTGAAGCTCTGGAAACTCGACATCCACTTCCACATCATGAACACAACTTGGGAACCCAATGGGGTGCATAGCACATTCCACCTGACCATGTGGACCTGAAGGTCCACCCCCCATGCTAGGAGTTGACAAGGAAGACCCACGACCAAAGTAGATGAGTAGAATGACCACAAGACGAAACCACAAGAACAACCAAAACATATCAAACAACAATCTCAACGACTACTTACAAGGTGACTGCTTCCAGAGGAATACAAAGGGAAAAGCAAGGGATACTATGAGAGAGTGTCATCACATGGTCCTGTCATGGGTTATCTTGATTGCCTCTCAATAGGCGTCGACCCCCATCTATGGTTATCTTGATTGCCTCTCACTAGGCGCCAACCCCATAGGGTGACACGTGCAGGACCACTAGCCTCTCATGAGGACAAGGTAGCGATCTTTCCAACCATGGCCTTCTTAGCCCACCAATAGTCTATGAAAGCACTAATGATGTGGATGAGGTATCTTACTATTTTAATTAATGTGTTTCTACCCAAACCCACTAGTTAATTTTATTAGGTTATCATTTATTAAACAACTCTTCCATGGGTTACCCTGACAACCCCTTTGTGCGCTGGCCCCCATGAAGATCCACTCTCCCTAGTAGCATAAAAACAACCTCAATACATCAAGGGGTGTACCAAATCACATAAAGCACTAAATCATGAGAACCAAGTACATATGTGAGGCATGAACCTTCTCGCCCAAAAATACATATCAAAAGTCAACACCATGGTACAAGGTAACACCCGCAAGAACTCAAAATGAAAAGTAAGGTCAATGAATCACAAAGGTCCAATAATGGATAATCAATATAATTCAAGCTTCTCCATTTCCTTTGGAAGCCTAAAATACCAAAAATCCACAAGCTCCCACTGAGGGTAACTCAAACACTTCAGGTTCCCAACCATCTCAAAATATGGCTATAAGAAAGTCAATTGCAAAAAAGTCTCCTCAATCGGAATCAACACAAAAGGAAGACTCTTATCATGGAACCACAAAATGACTATATAAACCATCAAAAGACAAGTGTAGAATAAAAGTAACAATCATCATAACGAAATCATCCAACTTAATCAGAGTTGACATGATCAATTCAATACAAAATCAATCACAAGAATTAAACCATTCTCAATAACCATTTGACACCAACAACCTCACTCCATTAAGAAATACTCCATGAAGGACATTATCTCCACCATTCAGATTACTCAATGACTTAAAATTTGACTATTAGACAACAATAAAAAACACAATAACCAAAATTAAATTAATTTCCAAGGTCGCACACAAAATCTTCACAAGGAATAAATCAAACTTTGCACCCTTAAAAGAACACTATATAAACCAAACTCACAATCACTAAGCAATCATGAACGAAATATACGTTAAAAGGAACCATCAAATTATAACTCTTAGATTAAACCCTTCATACATACAATTATAATTATCTCAAGTTTCCTTCCCTTACTAATTAATTATTTATCTACATACTCAACTTGTGCCATCAAGCAAAATTTTTCGTCTTTCAATTCAACATTCCTAATTCCAATATCTAATATAATCAAATTATTAATATACAACATTTAATTGCCAAAGGAAGATTCATTCTTTTTCAATAAATTAAATATAGTCAATATTCCCTCTTAAACTTAATTTAATTTATTTAATTAAATAATCCTCATTAAAAGTAATCACTCAAATTATTATATAGAAGAAAGATATTTATTCATTTTAAATTACCCATATAATTACTAAATAATATTAGTAGAAGAATCTATCCCTATAACTATTCTCCAAAAAGGTAAATTAAAAGAAAATCTTCTTAAAATAAAGTGAGATGTTTCCTTACCCTCTCTTTTCCTTATTAAAAATTAAGATGGACTTTTTCCTTAAGAAAGATTCAATTCTTTTTTTTTTTTAAAATGACACATATTTATATAGCATAATTCATTTTTCCTTATTATTGGAATAACCTCTTCTTATTATTATTGAAACTATACGACCAATTAATCATAAAACATTTATTATCCTTTTATTCTTTTGAATTACTGTAGTTTTATTTTCTTTTACTATCTATCATCATTCATAGATTGCAAGCAAAGCCATTTTAGTATACTATCAGGTAAGTCTTCCAAAAACAACAAATTTCTTATTTTATCTAAGTTCTTATAACTCAATCAAAGTGTTCTAAGGTTTTATTCATATGAAATTCCTTGTGATAAGGAATCCTTCCAAAATCCATAACCTACTACGATCTGTAGAGTTTACATGAAAAAATTATATAATACTTTCAAAAATATTCGCCATATATTATACTCTTTTTATTTTGTAACCTTAGGGAATTCAAACTATTATCCATTTTATCTTATTATTATTTCCATACTAACCATATTGACAATGATAGGTACTATTCAAAATGACAAATATAATACCCTATGAAGGAGCAGGAGACTCATTCCATCTTGACAATTTACAAATATAATATGTTAGAATATTGATATGCTAGTCCTATCAGAACAAAATAAGCAAAATAAAAATAATAGAGCATAAAGGGCGTGACGCTTCACTCAGGTAACCCATACTGTATTACATATAAAGTTAATCATTTGGTGTGTGCACTGTTTGATAGATTGCCTCTAAGAAATGTGAATTCTCATGGAATGTGATGACTAAAGGATACACACATAAGGGATCTATTGAAATTATGGCTTAAGAAACTTTCAAGCAAATGCAATTGGTAGGTGTAAAGCCAAATTTTACAATCTTTGTCAGCATCCTCACTGCCTGCGCCTAGAATTGGGAGGTATGGAACATGGCATGGACATCCATCTGGGCATTAAGGATAAAGATCTTTTGGCGTATTTTGTAGTTGTAGCTACGCTGGAAGATGTGGACAACAAATGTGGCACAAAGATAGTGAAACGGTTTCACATAATGCCTCAAAGAGATGTCATCTCTTGGAATGAAATGCATCGATTGCAGAATGTGCACAAAATGTATTTTGCAAGGAAGCTCTCAATATTTTTGAATTAATGAGGAACTTTGATACACATCCTAATGCTATAAGCTTTGGTTGAGTTCTAGGTGCACGCAGTTAGGAAGGTTTAGTGGATGAGGGCTGCAAAAACTCCACATGATAGCAACCCTTATTGCATTACATATATAGCTGGTCATTAGGAGTGCATGGTTACCCTTCATGCCTGTAATGACTATCTTGGAGACAACCCAAACGTTACTACTAAGATGTCAGTTAAATCTGTAGTGCCCAAGGATCATACATGAATATAGGTTGAGAATTTCCATCATTTAAAATAGAGACAATGTTCTTATGGAGATTAATAGTGATGTTAAAGAAATAATCTAAAAAATAAGCTTGCACTATAATACAGTACCTAGGAAGACATGTATGTAAAATGTGAAATACAGACAAGGCATGTTACTGCTTGAAAAAATGCCACAAAGAAATGTGTTCTCATGGAATGAAATGATTGCAAAATATGCACAACACGGATTTGTTGAAAAGGCTTAAGAAACTTTCAAGCGAATTCTACTGGCAGGGTGGTGCCAACTCCACAACTGGGGCCAGTGTCCTTGTTGTGCAAACATGTGAGCTTTGGAAAAGGCCACAGGCCTCCAAGTTAGGTAGGCGTGCGAACTGTGGAAGTAAAGACAAGGCTCATGAACCATTCGACGAAATGCCTCAAGAAATGTAGTCTTCATCAAAGCAGGGTGTGCACAAAATGGATTTGCCATGAAGATCTCAAAATCTAGGAATTAATGAAGCACTTTGTAATGCATCCTATTGCTATAAGAAGAAAGCATTGTTCAAATAAATGTGAAGGCATGGTCAGGGAGGGTGAATTACCTCAAGATCTTGCACTAACTGGAGGAATGCAGGTGGAGTGCTAGTTTCCACAACCTCTGCTAATCTCCTCTAAAATGCAGAAAGATAGACAAGGAAAAATGATCCGATGCCAAAATTATTCAAGAAGATGTGTCTCCCCCTAGACATCCCAAAAATTCCTTTTTCTTATTCCAAAAGCCTTCCCCACTTCCCATGAATTCCATTGACAAAATTAAGAAAATAAAAAAAACTTTAGAAACTTTCAAGCTAGAGCAAAATGACAGGTGTTTCATGCTCATTTAATTTCAATGTCCCTGGAATGCCATATGTGGATGCAAAGACAAGGCATGTGGAGCTGGAAAGGAAATACTTGAAGCAAGGTGGAGGGCACAAGCAAGGACAGGTGTAATTCTTTAGCTGCTTATATAAGTTTATTTATTATATCAATTATATATATATATATATATATATATATATATATATATGTATATTTATTCTTATCATTTTTTTAATTGATTACTAAGTAAACAAATAATTAATAACATATTTATCTTTTACATTTGTACATTTATTTAAAAACTTAATCATATGTATATATATACTTCATTTCTTTCTAAAGGACCCTTATAAACTTTTGATATATGGTATATCTGAGTTTCTCAAATTTAACAAGAAACCCTTTATAATTATTTTCTTATTAGAATAGCGTGAAGCTTGCAGAATAACCCTAGGAATATCCAATAAAATATTGATTTGATATTTTATTCATTACTTCTTTATCCAAAATATTTTAAATTTATAAATAAATTTCATTAATAAGTGGATTATCGATCCATATTAAATTTAAAATACTCATTATTTATAATTGTAATTTTATGTTTTATTTACATTTTTTTCTTTAATAAAGAAATAATATAACCTATTAAATCATTATCCCCCCCTAAAATCTCTTAATAATTTAATAATTTAATTAACGAAATTCAATCAATAAACTAATTATTTTAATAATAAAACATTTACTCTTGGCATAGCAATTTAATTTAATTAGCTAATTTTGAACAAGACCACTTAAAGTGTTAATTTTACCAAATAATCCAATGGAACAATTATCAACGAAATCACAAATAACACTTACACAAAAATTCAGAAAGACCGATTCAGAGGGGCACTACAGAATTTGTAGTGTACTACATAATGGTTCAGATTTTTTATCAGTTTGAGGAGCAATATGAGTTTAGTACTTGTTTGATAACTTGTAGGAGCCTAAGATTCAGGGTGTGATTGTGTGAGCATCTGAATGATTCAAGAGGAAAAACCTTGAGGGAGTACATGTTTTTATATGCTATTTATGATTCTACAGTTGATTATCAATTTGGTGCTTCTAGGTACAGGTTTATAGGTGTTTTTCAAAGTTGGACTTTGATGGTGATAGGTACACAGGTTGTATTTGGTTTTGAGGACATGTTTGAACACGGTTTGAGACTTGGAGTCTTGTATGGGTGATAGTTGAGTGCAGGTACAGTGATAGCTATGGTTATGGTGCCATTGATAAGTAGGTACATTTGATGCATTGACATGAAATGATCATATATGTGGTTGTTTGGTGGTGATATGGTTTGGTGATTAGGAGATTGGTCTTATCTTCTTGATGCTTATTTGGTTCCTTGACTATGATTAATCACTTGTAGACATGTTTGGAAAATCAGATCTGAGGTTGATTTGGTGTTTGAGTCATTTGGTCTACATGGTTATCTTCTTTGATATCTTAGTTTGTAGGTTACTAATGTGATGATGAGTTTGCATGTTTTAGTGGTTAGATCTATGAGTTATGAGTTGTATGGATTGATCGTGCCCATTCAGTTGTAGTGGGATGAATCGGATGTGGAATTTCTATATCCACCAATTTTGATTCATTGTTGTTGCATATTTTATTAGTTGGCCTTGTTTGTGGTCGTTTGTACATTGGTATGTTGCCTTGGGATTCAGAGGATGGATGGTTAGAGTATCTGATTAGTTGGTTCATGGGACTTGTAGCATGTGGTTTGTTCATTATTTCATGATAACTTGTTATATTTCATTAGTTATACACTTTTAGTGGGAGCTTTTGATAGTGATGACTTGGTGGTGTTGGATTGGTTTGTGATGCTTTGTTGGCGGTTGTATGTATCTTCTTAGCTTAGAGACCCTGGTTTGCTTGTATGTTACTGACATTGTAGTTGAGTGTGTGTAGATCTAAATGATCTTCATGGAGGAGATGGTTGTCATGATGCCATGTGTAGCTCATATCACGGTTTAGTGGGAGTTGTTGGGAGTGGCGTGGATGCATCATTGGCGATGGTTATCTTCAGTGATTGGAGATATGATTCCTTGGTTTAGAGTGAGTTTGTTATTATGTCATGGTTTACTCTTGATACTAGTTTATAGTTTTGCATGGTACATGTTTTCTTGAGACCAGGATGTCTACATTAGTGCATGTGATCTCCTAGGAGGAGATGGTTAGATCATGTTGTCATGAGAGGTTCCTGATTTTGTAGTTGGAGCTTTGACATTGATTTTGCTAGTTCTCTTTGTATTGAGTACATTGATTATTTTCTTTCAATTACTTCATGATGGTACTATGTTGCATTTGGAGTTTTGCATGTATTGATTGGTTATAGGTGCTCATGGATACTTGGAGACGTAGGTGATGGTTGGAGTTCTCTTGTGATTAGAGATATTTTCTTGAGATAGATACTCTTTGGAGGTTTCAATAGGAAGACCGAGGATATTTCACCTAGATATGGATGTGAGTTCATGTTGGACTGATAGAGGAGATTGTTCTTGAGTGAGTCATGATGACTTGGTTATCCTAGAGGAGCATTCTCATTCCTCACTCTTGGTCTACTCGGTAGCTTATTATTTGAGAGGTATTTTCACATTATAGCTTTTAGATGTGTTATGTTTCGTGCTTTGATTTCTCATGGGATTGAGTTGATTCATGGTGATTGGTTATGGAGACTCATTTGAGGATTATTTAGCATAAGTTTATATGCTTTATATTTCATAGATACAGATCTTGAGCTATGGATACTTAGTTTTGGAGGATTCATTTTGAGGGATGTTATGGCATGGATATCTTCTTGTGCATTTGAGTTTATGATATCATTCTTTGATGAGGATTGTTAAGAGATGGTTTATGGGCTGATTTCCAGTTTTGGGTATGGCTACTTTGAGTTTGATCTTCTTGATTAGAGAGGCTTACATCCATGTTGGCATTTCTACATTGATTCATATGTTGTACTTGATCTATGAGATTGAGTGTTATGGATTTTTTTGAGGCTTTTCATTTGGGGTTGTTAGGAAATCATAGTTTGACACAACATTATACTTTTGAGGTGTTGATCGGTAGAAGGAAATTAGGGTTTACAGTTTCTTTCTTCATGGTTCCTTCCTAAATGTTCATGTTTTGGGAGGATGGTGGCAACATGTTGTGAGAGATTACACAACTCTTTGGGTTGTATGTGTGGATCATTGTTTTTGTTCTTGGTACTTCATGATTTGATTTACTTATCACACCTTGATATAGTGTTGATTGGTAGACTTGATATGCTTTGACATTACCTATGCAGTGAGAGTTCCTAGATATGTATGTTCTTCATTGACAGGTTTTATATAGGGAGGTTGTGATTGCAGTTCATGGGTTACATATGTTCTTGGCATGAGTTTACTGATGTATTGACACCTTGGAGGTATGGATGGGGGTGAAATTATAATACTGTGTCTCACTTTTTTCCCAAGATGGACATTCAATAAATAATTTTAACTAAATCTTCATCTTGTGAGACCTATAGTAGCTAAACTGTTCAGAATTTGAAGATGATGCAAACTAGTAATTTGTGGAAATTTTTGTGTAGATTCTAAATATATATATTTTAAAAATTTCCAAAATAAATCATGAATCTTTCAACATCTCCTTTACTAACTAGATTTTAACAAAAAACAACATTTTGAGAAAGTAACATTTGTGTCGTACAACATAACTTTTTTCTAACAAAGGCTAAAATTCTAATTTTTGAAATATAGATTCTCAACATCAATATCTAGGGAAAGGATATTTTTTCATAATTTTTTGTTACATATATATTTTTTAATTAATTTCTGAAGCCACTGTAACTATAATTTGGATATACATGTGTGTTGTACAACCTAACTTATTGTGTATATATCAAAATCCATTTTTTCTTTTTTGGTGAAACAAGGACATAAATACCTAGGGAAAGGGTATATTTTTAAATTTTTTTACAATGGTTTACTATTTTTCCACCTCTGCAAAATGAAGAGCTTAGTGTTCGAAGAAAAACCTATGTTCAGTAAAAATTAAAAATTAAGTACATGATAAAATGAAAGCATATCAAAACTATACTTGTTAGAAAGCTCATTTCAAGGGCTACAATCTTGTAAAATATAATTTCTAAGTGACATTATTTAATCCCTCGAAAGGTAAAGAAGAAGTGTTTTTTTGCGAGCATTTTGATAGGTGCAAAGGAGACTCCATTGTGGGTATGATTTAATACTAGAGGGGTTATATCCAAGGGGGTTTGATCTAAGGGGGTCTTATCTATCCCTCTTCAATTAAATACCTTAAATGGAACCTCTCAAGGTTTAAATCATTATTTTTTTCTATAAAAAGTGATTTCAGGCAAAAATAAGCATGTCCCAAAAGTGAGACACACTATTGTGGTAGCACCCATGGTTGGATGTATTAGCATGTGCTATGGATTCTATTTCCAATCATGTGGGTTTTTATAGTTGAAAACAACTTGTTTGGAGCCTTTGTTATCACTTGGATTTGATGCTTGTGCTTGTGGATTTGTGCATCTTCACCTTGGCATGCTCCTTTTCTTCCATAGGTGGCATGTTGGAGGATGAAAGGAGTTCTTACTTGAGATGGTGGTCACTTTGTTCTTATTGCAGGTATCTTGATGGAGCATGAGAGCATTGAGGAGATTCATGTGATTTCATGTATGGTTATGATGATGTATTTCATGTATTGATCCCTTATGCAATGTATACAACAAGTGGGAGAATGTTGAGATATGGTTTTGTACACCATTACATAAAATGATTTATAATAATGTTGTAATTAAATAATTATTTAGTTGTGATGCACCTTGGTGGTGTCATTAATCATACTAGGTAATTATTTGGGGACCACTTGATGCTATATTGTAACATTGTATTATTATTTAACATGTGGGAGACATGTGATAATAATTTAATATTGGAGAAATATTAAATAAAGTAAAGTCTTAGTACCCAATATTAAATAAGGGGTTAGTGGTTTTGTATTCACATGGTTTTGTGGTACATGGTTTTACCTTACCACTAGTTGTATTTTGTGTGAGCTTGTGTCTATAAAAGCAAACACATGTGTAGTGGTTTAGGTTGGGGGGTTGAGTGGGTTGGTTGTCATTATTAAGTATTTCTAAGGAGTGCATTTGTGAAGCATGGTGTGGGATGTGTGGATTCATGTTTGGACACATGGAGATGCATTGAGAGGCTTGATGCTTCAGAGGTATTCATTGTAACTCTTGTATTGGTTTATTGCTGAATAATATGATGGAGTATGGAAGGTTGGGTTTTTCCCTATTGAGGGTTTTCCTAGGGTATATCTTATGTTATCTTGTGGCTTGTCTATTTAATCTATGCATTGTGGTTACTTGTATGCATGTTATCTCTCATGGATTATGTAGGAAATGGATTAAGAATGTGGGTTGAATGCAATATTTCCTAACATTGCATAACTTCTTAGGCTAACTTTGTAAAAAATATATTGTAGTTTAAATTTTTTTGTCTATCAACATCTATTTATTAGTTATGCAATGTGAAGTAAAATGCTTTAAGTTTGAAAGACGTGTGATGCAATGTAATCAACGATCATATGAATATAAACTGCAAAAATCTATTTTCTACAATTCATTAGTTAAACTCTTTATTTTATTTTCTCTATATCTCTATGCTATGGAAATTGAAATGCCATTTTTAGTCTACCTAAGAGTTGTTATAAATGTTGAAGGTTCCTTTTATTACATTCGTATTGTCTAAATAGCTAAAGGTTTTCATTACAATCATACTATCTGTGTATAAATGGTTGTTGGAAAACACTGGGTGTTTATAAAACTGCAACCCACATAATGTTTAAAAACCCTTTACAAGTAAAAACCCAAAGAATTAGAAACCCCTCACCTCAATTCGGCCAATTTTACGTCTCTCCCACTTGCAACTCCACCCCCTACTCTCCAACCTTTCACTTTCAACCTACAAAATGAAAAAAATGACAACACAAAGTGTTATTGGTTGTTGGAAAACACAGGTGTTTATAAAATAGTGCCTTTTGTTACATTCCTATGGTCTAAATAACAAAATATTTTCAAGACATTCATACTATTTTGTAAAATTCTAGGTTGCAAAACAACACTGGGTTTTACGAAACCTGCAACCCACAAAATGAAACAAGTGACAACCCAAAGAATTAGAAACCCCTCACCTCAATTTGGTCGGTTTTGCATCTCCCCCACTTGCAGCTCCGCCCTTTGTTCTCCAACCTTTCACTTTCAACCTGTAAAATGAAAAATACTAACAACATAGAGTTTTATTGGTTATTAGAAAACAATGGGTGTTTATAAAATGGCACCTTTAATTACATTCCTACGGTCTAAATAACAAAATATTTTCAATACATTCATATTATTTTGTAAAATTACAGGTTGCAAAACAACACTGGGTTTTAAGAAACTTGTAACCCACAGAATGAAACAAGTAACAACCCAAAGAATTAGAAACCCCTCACTTCAATTCAGTTTGTTTTGTGTCTCCCCCACTCGCAACTCCGCCCCTTGCTCTCCAACCTTTCTCTTTCAACTTGCAGAATAAAAGCTGACAACGTAGAGTGTTATTGGTTGTTGGAAAACATTGGGTGTTTATAAAAAGGTGCCTTTTGTTACATTCATATAGTATAGACTCTAAATAACAAAATCTTTTCAAGACATTCATACTGTTTTGTAGCTTTTCAAGACATTCATACTATTTTATAAAATTCCAAGTTGCAATACAACACTGGGTTTTACAAAACCTACAACCCATATAATGAAACAAGTAACAACCCAAAGAATTAGAAACCCCTCACCTCAATTTGGTCAGTTTTGCATCTCCCCCACCTGCAACTCCACCCCCTACTCTCCAACCTTTCACTTTCAACCTAAATAATGAAAAATCCACAACACAACGAGACTGCAGAATGAAAAAACTCTCAACACAGTGTTTTCCAAAATGAATATTTATTACCATTTAAAATGCTTGACTTAGTGACGTTTTACTTGGGAATACAAAGAACTAATCTAGCAAGACACCATGGACAAGCTGGGACGAAGGGCGAGAAAAAAAAGCTGACGATGTTGTTATGGACTTCCTTCCATTTCCACCTGTTTGCCGACTTTGTCACTTTTATCCCCCATTTTATGGGCCCCGCACTATGTCGTCTCATCATGTTATGTATGTTTCTATACATATTTTTTTATGTGTTTTTGTATGTTACATGCCTGTGTGGTGCATTTTGTCGAGAGATTAGTTCTGTCCCTATTATGCTTGCCTTTGTTTTTACTTGACTAGAAGATCTTATAAATCAAATCATTTCCATATTTGATTATAAGATAGAATAATTAAAATCAAGTCTCGTGTTCAACTCAAGCCACTTGCTATCCTTGCCACGTCTAATGCATAGTTGGAAAGCCTTCTGCTTTGTGCTCATGCCAATTGGTTGGTCTCATGAAAGTCACACAACACTTGGTGACTTGTCTGCATGCATCATGTTAAGGAAGGGAATGGAAAGGAAATGATCTTTCACATGTGCGAAATGATAACATCATTCAAAAGCTATCTTTTCACATTAAATAGAAAATTTTGGTGTTCATTTTGTAGGCCGCGGGGGAGCTACATTCATACTACATAAGAAATTGTGCATCATGAAAGATAATGGTCTCCAATATCCTGATGTTCATCAATTTTTTAGCAAAATATATTATAGTTTTTCTTATAAATACCTCTTGCTTCTTTGGAGTTGGTCGTGGTAGAGTTTTCATTATTTGTAGCGCCTGTTAAGGATAGTGTTGATAATGGATTTATGTCTTCTTAATATGTGAGTAGCCATTACAAAACCTTAAAGGCAATATCTAGAAATCAATGCATTTGAGAAGGAAATAATGCATAAAATATTCACATTCAACTACTCAAAAGTGGAAGAGGCAATCAAATGCATCGTGGGTGAACACATTCTTAGGTCGATGGCTCCTCATCTTCTCTTTCCATCTCAAGCTATCAAAGATGAATTAGTGGAAATGGAAGTGCAAAATGAAGAAGTCCATGGATGTGATAATTTCTCTTTCCTTCAGTAACTATTTTTTAAATGGAATATTTTTTTGCAATATATAATATATATGTATTGGTTGTATTAGGTGTTCACTTTTTTTATCTTCTTTAAGGCCTTTTGTATGTATGTAGCCCTATTTTGCAATATATATAGAGAGTGTATTTTTATTAAGGGAAAATGGGTTTTGAAGGGCCCCGAAAAACCTAATACATTAAAGCATAAAATATTAAAATCTCAACCAGAACACAACAAAATGTTCACAAAGTGAAGTAGGGGAGAGGTGCCCATAATGGAATAGGGTCCAATAGTGGGGATAGAAGTAGTCCTCAGTGGGCCCCATAGTGGAGCACTTTAATATCCAATTGCAAAACACTTTTTATCCATAAAGTATGCAAAGTGACAAATCATGTGATGTCACATCAACGCACGAGTAAAACATGACTTAGTGCACCACTATTGGTGTCACTTTTTGTTTGGGCCTTTTTGGATACCTTAGCAAAAAGAATGTTGATGTGGCATCATATTTGATGATGTGGCCTTAAAACAAAATAAAGAGACACATGAGCTGCCAAATAAACTGTTGTACAAAATTCGAAGTGATTTGAAATTTCCACATAGGATTTTGAGAAATGCAAAGTTATGGTGCTCCACTATGGGCCCCTCTCCCCTACTAGCATAGAGAAGATAAAACTAAAAAATAACAGGCACAAAGTAGACCATTTAGAGGTGTTTCAAGGTATCAATTTCTTCTAGATCTTCCACATCAAATTCTTGTTAAAGCTTCATGAACTCAATGAGATCATTATTTTAATTTAAAAAAACATCTTGCTCACCCTTATGCTTGCGCTAGGTCCAATAGTAACTTCTATGTCCTACTTAATCTACCCATCATAGATCTCTTACAACTTGTCACAACTTATAATTTTACCCGTAACACTATTCTTTATGGTGCATTGAATCACCTAAACAATTTTGTCCAAATTTCCTTTTATAACTTGAAGCTCATTTTCTAGGGAAGTGAATCTATCATTTTTCCTTGTTCTCTTTTTCCATACCCAACACCATTTTTTATAATAAATAGAGTATTTGTTCTAGATGTTTGTTTTAATTATATTTTTTTTAAATATATAAATAAAAAACTAAGTTTCTAATTCTATATGTTGATTTCCTTAGAATTTTTTTGTAATTCTTAAAATTATTTAAAATTAGTTTTATCTACTTAAATCTATTATTTAAATTTTTTTTTTACTTTTATTTTTTTATTTGATTTGATTTTATTTAAATTTTAAATAACTAGGATAATTTAGATATTATAATTATTATTATAATTTATTAATAAATTATTATTATTATTTATGTGGTGTAAAAAAGTACTTTACATTTTCACACTATGTTTGGGTCCCTTAATTAAATTGGACTTAATTAAGCTTCTAATTGCCTAAATTATGCATTTCTAAGCCTTATTATTGCCATTTTCCAAAAGGAAAACCGACATTAAACAAATGTTAACATTATTTTAAACACCTTGGAAATTGTGTGTCCCGGATTTAGGTCGCAGGACCCATTCAACCTTCCTCCTTAAGTGCCAAGACCCAATTTTTAATATATTTTTTACAACATTTTAATGATTCAAATTTAAGTTTCAAATGTTGGCTTATGGGATCTAATTTTTGGGAAATTAGATAAACACCTATAAATACATAGTTATTTTATCAATTCAAACTAGAACACACATAATCAAGATTTCACAAGAGAAAATATTATTTTCAAGAGCATTAAAGAGTAGATTTATCAAGCATCTACAACAACAAATCAAGATCATATCATCCTGTCAAAGTTATGTGTTTTCTTATAATGTTTTGGAGCTAACATTATGATGTAGGTTTCAAGCATTCAAGCATCAAATCAATAAGTCATTCAAGCCAATTCATGTAAGATCCTATCCTTAGAGAGATGTGTTGGACTTCAATCCTGTAAGGGCAGCCATTAAGGGTTTGGTGAGTTGTGACATAGACTTGTTCATTCATCATTCCTTGTCATTTTTCATTATATTTCATTATCAAGGTTTAATTACCAAAATGGGGTTTGACCAAGGCAAACCCCTATTTACCAAAAACAAACAATTTTTCCATCTCTTTCTATGTGCAAATTTATAGGTGAAGAAGGATTGCAATTGGATCTAAACTACAATTTTGCAAAGTTGTTAAAGTTGTCATCAAAATTGTCAAGCCACAGAAACTCATTTGTAGAATTTATTTTCGACTTTCCGAAAATGGAATATGGAGGAATCAGAAGCGTAGATCTAGGATTAAAGGACTGTGAAATCATATTTTGAAACCCTATGTAGGGACCCATTTTACCTAGGGAAAATATGTCCGAAGAAGACATTCAACAACCATTTTTGGTGATAGGTGCACATTAGTTTCTCCTCAAATTTTCCAGAAGATTATAGTTTTTGTTTGTATTATCCTTTATTTTAGTATTTCAAATTTTACATTACATAATTTAGTTCATTAAGCATTTTATTTTTATCTCCTAAAGTGCATTTCAGTCATATTTATCATTTTCTATCATAAAGGAAACAACAAGTCCCCTAATAGGGTTGAATCACCTAAAGGTTGAAAGTCAATCCTACCTTTGGGAGATCTCTTTTCCTAATGAAATTAGAAGAAAGATAGGTGCATCACCCTTATTCATTCCATTTTGGCCTTCACCCCATTTTTCTTTGTTTCATCTTGGTGAACTCACCATATTTTTCTTTATTTCATTTTGGTGAACCTAGCATTCTTGCACTATAATTTTTTTGATTTGGAGATCCTTCAAACCCTAGATATAGGATGTTGTATTAATTTGCATTGCATCTCATTCAGGGTTTTCAAAATTGCATTAGTTTGCATTTCATTTAAAAGGTTTTAAAATTGCATTTTGCATCAAAAATTCAAAAATTTGCATACATTTTACATAATAGTATGTATATTAGTGTTTTTAATTCATTTATATCAGAATATTCAAACAAAATTACATTTAGAAAGTTATCATTTTACTTGTTTTTTTCCATCAAATTGCACTTGCATTACATCATAATTTTCTAAAAATCTGTAATTGAAAGTGTCTGTTGAAAACCTGAATCAAACACCTTAAACATCAACTAGAAGCTCATAATTAAATTTTTGTAACCCCTATGCAAGGACCCATTCACTAGGGTGAATTTATCCTTATACAGACCATTTTCTGAATTTTTGGGCATTAATTGAACTTTGTCTACTTTGTTGTTTTGCATACTACTATTTTTAGATCTCAGTTTCAGTTTCTGGAGTTATAGTTTATTGGTTTTTTTTGTATTCAAGCTAATTGGTCAAAACAAGTTCTTTGTTCAAACATAAAATTTGTATTTAAAAGAAAATAATAACATGAGTATGGTCAAATTTGTTGATGTTCAACCTCATAAGGGCCAAACCAACTAGTCTATGAACATTGCTTTCTCACAAAATGACATAATTTTAAACATGCACCCGATGGTCTTCTTTACATAGTCGAAAGAATCAATGACAAGCCTACTAATGGGATATTAATTAATCTTGTATGTGTAGAGAATGTGATCATCAAGGAATTCTTGTTTGTGCATGAACTTTATCAAGAATCTTATGAATAATCAAAAGCATGGATCAAAACACATAATGGTTTTGCTTTCCCTATGATAGGTTCAATCACTCTTCCCTTAAAAGTTGGACTGAAGAGATTAAATGTCTCATTTTCAATCATCCCATCATTGGACCAATTTCATGTGAAGCTAGGCTATCCATGGCTATGCTCCATGGATGCCTCCCCCTCTGTAGTGCATAAATTTTTAAAATTTCCCTTTGGAAATCAAATTTCTACTATGCATCATAGTGGCTTTAATCACGTCTCTTAATGTGGATATTTCTCATTGGATTTCTTTTGGCTCAAACCTATGGAACCTATTAAGCATCGTGAGGAATTTTTTTCCAAATATTACCAAAATTTTAAATCAAATCGCATAGTAGAATTATCTCTTAGAAATATCCCTCAACCCATGCTTGAGTCTCCTATCATTGATGAAACCATGATTGAACCAAAATCTCTTCCAAGTAACCAAGATAAATCCATGAAAAATCCTCCACCTATTTCCTATAAGAGACCAAGAGATAACTATACAATTCCCATTGTGCTTCCTAAGATCAAACAAGTTTATAAACCCAAAGATAAAGTGGTTGACCAACCCTTGATGGTTCCTTTTGTTCCTCCCTTGTGGGAAGAAACCTATGGTTGATAAACCTTCTCCTACACAATAACAACTTGAAAACCATGCAAAAAGAAGAAAAAATGCTAAAGAGTGTAGGCATAGACACCATACTATTGCTCATAAATTAAAAGAAGAGAAAAAACAAGCAAATCAAAATCAAAATTTAACTCAAACAAAGCATGATGATTCTCCACCTTCGCCACAACAACCAAAACATGAAACCTCTTTGGATATTATCAGTAGGCCTCCTATTGTGATTAACATGGATGATTATGATGAGAATGCTAATATTGATGAGGAAGTGCATAATGAGCAGAATTTGTTATTTTCCTCTTCCATGAGCTTAGATGACAACAATCGTGATGATCCTCTTAACAAGAGCACATCATCACGTGTTGAACCAGGTGATTGTCCTACTAGATTTTATCTTATTTTCAAGTTCTTTATGTGATTGCATGTGCGTAATGTGATCTGCCATATTGTACTGCTTGGAATGTCTTTATGTTTGTAAGCCTACTTTGGATGACCATTGTCACTCCGTTGGTACAAGGATACAAAGGAAGTAGAACTATTGTGATATTCTTCTATTTGTACCTTCATTCTTCTCTATGCCATAATCATTGTCTTTTCTCTTGTCTTGTGTTTTCCTTTTGGGGATGATGAAAAGCATTGAGACATTTAGTTCTCTTCCATGTTGACTCAATAGGCTTCTTCTTTGTTTTCTCTCTCTCTCTATGTGTCATTCTTCCTTTGTGTTTGTTGTTCTATGAGTTATTTGGGGAATGATGATGGTTCCAAGCTTGATTATATCATTGTAGAAAAGACATATGTTGAACCCAAATCCATAGATCCCTTATGTGTTATCTTAGGATGGCATATGGGGGGAAATATCATTTTCATGACATAGCTTCATTTGGAAACATATGTTTGGCATAGGGATTTACAAATAAGATCTCATGTATTTTTCAATCATATTATACTTTAAATTAATTGCTCACAACATGGTGTTTAGTAATTTCTTTAAAGTGAGGGGCATTATGCCTCCCACTTGTTGCTTGCTTGATTTCATGACCTCTTGTTCAAAGTGTGGTCTTCTTACTTCATGTGATGTGTCTTCTTGTTGGTGACATTAGGATTGATGTCCTTCAAGAGTGCGACCTTTCTTGGCATATGGTATTCCTCTTAGTGGTAATGCTATTGTTTTCATTCAATAAGCCATGAATCTTTTCTCTCGACTAGTCCTCTCTTGATGGTGATATTGAGCATGATGTTCCCTAAAGTGAGACATTCCATGAACTAAGTAAACCCCTATGACTATCTTAAACCAAAAATTTTGGCCACTAAGAATAACACAAATTTCTTGGTGGTGCCTTTGTTTCATGAGTGTCTATCATAATATAGCTTGTTAGCCTTGTGATTTTTCGTATGTGGTGCCTTATAAAAGTTAACAGTGAGTATAAATTTTGGTATGGTTGACATATGGGAGCCTGTAAACCTGACATGACTTTCCCTTCACCACTTGTTTTGTGGGTTCACACCTTGTATACCTAGTGTGTGTTTCTCACTTGTTTAGGCTCATTTAGCATATATCAGACTACACTTATGAGCATGTTTCTTATGGACACCATTCATAACATGAATTTCTTGCTTGTGGTTCCATGAGACCATGTTTGATGGACTTGGCATAAGACATCTTGCTAGTTCATCCTTTTCTTGCATTAATTTTGACATTGTATGATGTATCTTTTGTCAATGTTGCATTCACATGTCTCTTTATGCCTTTGTTGGTTTTCCATGGGATCTTTGATTTTGGGGGCTTGATAATCCTTCTTGATCTTTGTTATCTCATATTTCTAACAATTGTACAATTATACCTCTCTTGACTTATTTTTCTACTTTAGTGTGAGTTTGAGTGTAGAGCTCATACTCTCACTAAAGTGGGGGCTAAGTGTAGTGTAGAAAAATGTACTCCTTTACATTTTCAGACTATGTTTGGGTCCCTTAATTAAATTAAACTTAATTAAGATTCTAATTACCTAAATTATGCATTCCTAAGCCTTACTATTCCCATTTTCCGAAAGGAAAACCAACATTAAACAAATGCTAACATTATTTTAAACACCTTGGAAACTATGTGTCTTGGATTTAGCTCCCAAGACCCATTCTCCCAAGGGCGAATGGGTCCTCCTTAAGTGCCAAGACTCAATTTTAATATATTTTTGGCAGTATTTTAATGATTCAAATTCAAGTTTCAAATGTTAGCTAATGAAATCTAATTTTTGGGAAATTAGATAAACACTTATAATACATAGTTATTTTATCAATTCAAACTAGAACATGCATAATCAACATTTCACAAGAGAAAATATTATTGTTAAGAGAATTGAAGAGTAGATTTATTAAGAATCTACAACAAAAAATCAATATTATATCATCATGTCAAAGTTATGCGTGTTCATATTATGTTTTGGAGCTAATATTGTGATGTAGGTTTCAAGCATTCAAGCATCAAATCAAGAAATCATTCAAGCCAATTCATGCAAGATCCAATCCTTAGAGAGATGTGTTGGACTTCAGTCCTCTAAGGGAAACCATTAAGGGTTTTGTGAGTTGTGAAATAGAATTGTTCATTTATCATTCCTTGTCATTTTTCATTATCTTTTATTATTAATCTTTAATTACCAAAATGAGGTTTGACCAAGGAAAAACCTTATTCACCAAAAATAAACAATTTTTCCCTCTCTTTATGTGTGTAGATTTGCAAGTGAAGAAGGATTAAAATTGGATCTAAAGTGAAAGTCTACAAAGTTTTCAAAGATGTCATCAAATTTGTCAAGCCAAATAAACTCATTTACAAAATTTATTTTTGACTTTCTGACAGTGGCATCTACAGGAATCAAGAGTGTAGATCTGGGATTAGAGGGTTATGAAATCAGATTTTGGAACCTTGTGAAAAGACCCATTCACCCTAGGGAAAATCTATCCCAATAGGACACTCAATAGCAATTTTTGGTGGCAGGTGCACATCAGTTTCTCCTTCTCAGATCTGCTGGAAGATTGTAGTTTCTATTTGTATTATCCTTTATTTTAGCATTTCAAGTTTCACATTGCATAATTGAGTTCATTAAGCATTTTATTTTTATCTCCCTAAAGTGCATTTCAGTCATATTTGTCATTTTTTGTCATAAAGGAAACAACAAATCCCCTAATAGGGTTAACTCACCTAAAGGTTGAAAGTCAATCCTACCTTTGGGAGATCTCCTTTCCTAATGAAATTAGAAGAAAGATAGGTGCAACACCCTTATTCATTCCATTTTGGCCTTCACCCCATTTTTCTTTGTTTCAGCTTAGTAACCCACCACATTTTTCTTTATTTCAATTTATTAATTAGTTATTATTAATATTTAATTATTATTTACATCTAATTAATTAAAAAATAGATATTTTTATAGTTACTTATAAGATTTTAAAATTCTAGAAGGAAGAGGTTGTGAAAAATCTATTTATTGTTTCCTCTAGTCTCCTATCTATAAATTAGATGCCTTAGATGGTTGTTTTATGGGTGATTCATAGGTACACAAGTATTGTGAAAATCATATTAGATTTAAGGGAAAAGTTTGTGATAATGAACTCTTTCTTTAAATATTAATAGAAACTTGAACTCTCTTTGATGGTGGATTTTTATTGAAAGGGTTGTCTAAATACATCTTGTATCAAGTGTTTAAATCTTGTGGTTTGTTGATTTTTTATTTATACTTTTGCACACCTAATTTATGGTTAATCATATGATTGCATAATATTTTAAATTTTTAATATATCAAAATGAGTCCATTTTTAGTAACTTACCTTATTTTATAATATTTAATATATAAGCTTTCCTTAAATTGATAAGGGTCTTCCTTTCTTGAAATGTTTTGGGTTTCTTATCTATAATGGAAGCTTTTGACTTGAATGGTTTTATAGATTTGTACGTTATTGAAAGCATGGTGTTTACCTCTTATTTAGAGATTGGAATGATAAACGGCATTAGATATGATTTTTGGAAGCTAAATATGGAGGATATATTAGAAGATAGGGATCGGTGTAACTTTTTTGCAAAAGAAGGAAAAACCATGAAATGTCTCATGAAGATTGGAAAAGGTTGGACATGAAGGCATGAGGAACCAATCAAATATGTCTTGAATTTTTTTTCTTTTTAAATTTATTAGAGGAGATCACTAAATTTCCATTATGGAGAAGGTTAGGTTATATTTACTAATCCAAAATCCTAACAAATAATTATATTTCAAAAAATATTTTTCTTTGAAAATAAAGGATGATGATTCTATTATAAAATATTTAAATATTTTTTACTTATTTTGAGTCAAATAGTTTTGATAGATTTTAATATTAGGAAAGTAGATAAATTTATCTTTTACCCAAATTTTAGGAAATTTATTATTTATTATTAAGCATCAAACGAGGGAGTTGATCCTTGTAACAAATAGCTCCCCAAGGGCAGAGAAAAATAGGCCACAAAAAAGCCACAAACAACACATAAGAAACACTTAAAAGTGTTTAACTATACAATACTTAAGATTCATAATAAAAAATCACAACCAGAAAACAAACAAGAAAGAACAAAAACTAAGAGATCAACTATTCATAGTCTTCACAAAGAAACTTGTATAGGTCTCCATAATTAGTGTTGGTAGTTGCCTCAAGGCCATGTCTATTAAGCTCCAAATCTTGTAAGACAAAAAAAATAATAGCCAACTTATGCATCACTTTAGAGTTGAATTTATATATTAATTTGAGCTTTCCTTCCAAGGCCTCAACTTTGGCTTAAGTTCAACAACCTCCACAATAGTTTGATCACATTTAGGGTAGACCTTCTAGGCAGTCATATTTATGGGAGCAAGATTAATATATTCAGATTTAGAGAAAGGGGCATTCATTTATTTGAATAAACTACCACACACATAAATTTCTAAGGTCTCATTCTTTTATATTTCCTAATTTTTAATTTATTCAGTCTACATTGAGTCACTTGAAGTATCCCTATCTTTAAGATTTGGGGGTCTGAATACCATAAACTATTTTTGATATCCTTATGCTTGACACATTAACCTTATGTTCTCTAGAAATTACCACCCCTACATTAGCTTCAATAAAATTATTATTTTGATTATCAAGGGTCTCATTGTCATCCAAAGTATATTCTCCTTAGAAATAAATCCTTCCTCCTCAACAAAATGAATAGTGCATATTTTAGCCTTCTTAGCTTTAGGGATTTTGAGATACTCCGTAGAAATCCTATTAGTGGGAACCTTCCCAGTTTCTGAAGTCTTCAAAGGATTTTTTTTAGAGTGTAGAGACCCATAATATATTCCTTCTGAGAAGAAGAAATAGGGGTCTTAAGAGAAGTTTTGGTTTTAACTAGAGTTGGAGAAGAGCTAGGTTTTGTGATAGCATCCGGGGGTAAATCAAGGGTGACCTCCAAAATGGGCCCATGTTTTTTTAGTTTTATTTTAGGGTGAGGGGGAAGGTGAAATGATCTAGTAGGATACTTTTTATTTCCTTTCGAAGAGGAAGTAACCACAAGAGGAGAACCATCCTTCTTCAAAGTTTGACTCACAAGGGGGAGTCTTCAAAAAGAAATGATTTAATAGGTTTTTGAGAACATAAGGATAAACGAAATTGGTATAGATGAAATATCTGACTTTGATGGAGTGGAATAGGAGCTTTGTTATTGTTTTCAACAATCAAATTCTTAGTTTCTTTAACAAATCATTCAAGCGAATAAAGAAAATAGAAGGGAAATATTAGAAGGAATTTATGCTTGAAATGATTTAGGAGGGAAAAATGATAGTGGTAGTAACTTCCTTATTGATATTCTAATGTAAATTATTTCATTAACATGAAACATACCTTGTCCCAAGGATTAATAATAATCTCTCTCTTGAATCCACCATGCAACTTCATAGGAGCTTCACCCTCCTTGAAGAATAGGGCCATGCTCTAATTATATGAATTTTTTCTCTACCTCTTCATAGTTTTTCCTCTGCAAGACATTCCCATTGCTTGGGAGAAAATTTATTCACTCACTTCAAAGGTAATTCCTCTCATTTGAACCTATTTGCTATTCCATGTTACAACAAACTAAATTGAGACATTTTCATTATAACCATTGAGGAATTTGAGAAAAGGAGTTATCCCTCCATAAAAAATATACCAAAGACTTTCATCCCCTTTAATATCATCAAAGGAAATTGGATCAATCTGAAGTCTATCACCACCCATAATGGCAACACTATTACACTTATATATAAACATGAGGTGGTATAACTATAACCAAGCACTAGTAAAATAGTTGTTTCTAAAAAATGCTCCATGAAACCATAGCAACAAAATATTTCTATTTTTGAACCCTCTCAAATCATAATGGATAATACTAGACCTTTTAATTTCCTCATCATAGCTTAAGTCATGATTACAATAAATTAGAGTGCATATGATTAGATGGTAGTATGATCCTAGATGGTAATCATTATTACACAATTTCACCATATAGATAAAAAAATCTCATCTTATGCTTTAGATCTATCATTCATGAAGCTTTGGCATGTGGCTTCATATGCTTGTCCATAATTTCTAACAAGATATCATTACTTTGACAATTTTGATTAAAATGAAATGATTATACCATCACCATAGCATCAAATCTAGATGCATGCAACACATGCGTTATCTTTAGATGAATAAAATAAACTCTTGCACAAAGATCAACAGGAAAATTCTACACCAAGATTATATTGTTTGTATTACAAAAAATTACATCAGAAATTGGATCCTTTGGAATGACCCAAAATTCAAAATATATAAAAATATAAGTTCCTAAAATTATGGATCTGATAAAGAAGTAACTAGAACTAAATCCAACACTTGAGTCTTTAATTGAAAAATAAACTAAAATTAAAGCAAAAGCATAACTGGGCGCTCGAGTTGTAGTTCAGTTCAACTTGCTAAAAATTAGGAAAAGAAAAAGTAACTAGAAATAAAACTAAAATATAATTGAGATCTAACTCTAGGAGTCCTCAAAATTCCAATGCCCCTTTCATTCCTTTATTTGGGCATAGATTCTCATCAACATCTATTGTAATTCCAACACCAAGTTTACTCTCCTGAATTTGGGCATGGATCTAGAAATAGGCATCCTTTTCTGAAGCATTGATTGTTCATAAAAACATCTGAAAACATCAATGACATTGAATTATCTTGTCCTCAACTATTTCAGAAGGGTGTCAGTGAATATAGCCAATACTTCATTCATCATTTCCATCACCAATCCCTTGTGAAATTGAATCTTCACCTTTTGATCAAAATTCATTTTATCTATTTGTTGATGTACTTTTGTGAATGATTCCAGTTCCTCTTGTAATGAGTAAAGCTTTACCTTCTTATTGACCATTTTATCTTTTCCTTCATGCGTAACTTGTCCTTGCATTTGGCTTTGTAATTCCTCAATCATTTTACTATGTTCTCTAACCAACATAGGAATGTCCCAAAATATGCACCCTCAATCTTCTACATCCTTGCGAATACTATTCATTGCTAGCTCAACCTGGCTTTCGTTAATATGTAGCTTGATCTTGTACATATTTAAAACTTGCACATAGAATTTTACTATCCTAAATCGAATGGAGAGAAAGTTCTACCCTTTTTTTTCTATCACTACCACCTTTAGATTTTCTTCCATATTTATTTCATTTATTTAGTGAAGGATTGGGATGTATTCCTCCCAAACCAACAAATCTTCATCAATATTGAATTCAATTTGTTGAGCATTACTATCTTCATCACTTATGAAGTGATAAGACTTTATTAACTCCTTGAGAACTTGATTTTCTAATTCCAAAAAATTCTCCTTCCACTACTGAGCAGCGGGAACCCATCCGTTTGGGTCATGATATCTGACCTCACCATTCAATGTAGCATGCAATACAAAATCTTTATGATCTTGAGAATCAACCGGTCCAATGAGATTATTTATGCACATATTCAGTTATGCAACTTGGGCCTTCAATTCTTCTTTTGTATTTTCATCTTTTTGCATTCTCTTCAAAATTGTAGAAACACAAATATGAGGGGACTACTACTCCCCTTCCCTTGTTTACACCCCCACATCCACTTGTCTGGTCTAGTAATCATTATCATCATTTATGATTCCATTTTATTTGTCCTAGGGATAGCTATTTCTATTGTTTGGTTGCATTGCTTATCAATGGAAATTGTAGATAACCCTCACACTCTTTTCCTTTTCCTCCTTGAATATTTGAGAGCTTTAGATAAAACACTTAAGCTTTACTTAGGAGTTTATACATAAGTCCTTTTCCTTTTTTGAATTTTTTGATTTAGTGATACAGGTATGGCTACAATTGTTTCTCTCAAAGGGGAAGAGGTTACTTTAGTATCATGAGATTTCTTAGTGTCATCCTTAGGTCCCTTTTGATTAGGCTCTTGGGAAACTTTCTCTTCTTCATGATATTTTTCCTGATGCCCTTATTCTTCTTCTATATGAGGCAACTCCTAATCAACTTTCTTCTCTTGATTAATTTCTTGATCACCCTCTTGTTCCTCAAGAATATTTTCTTGAGAAATATGCTCCTTAGTGTAAACTTCTTCTTTGTTTACTTCTTCCATGGACACTTCTTCAGTATGCACATCGATATGAAAAATTTCAATGAAAACATCCTCCATTTCTCTTTGTAATTATTCTTCTAGTCTTGGAGGATCTTTCTCTATCTCTTCTTCCTCCATTATTGTTTCAACAGGAATTTCCTCTCCATGAGGTAGTTTATCTTTGGGAGGAGGAGTATATGGTGGTGGCTGAGATGGTGGAGTAGGAACTTTATCCTTAGGTGATTGATGAGGAGTTGGAAAAGGTGCCTCATGAGGGGGAGTCAAGGAGTACATTTTTTGAGCCTCCCTTTGGGTTGCCCTTGCTTTGATAGCTTCCTCATTCTTTTCTTATGAACAATTCCACTCCCATCTTTGAGCTCCTCCTCAGCTTCAATCAAGAAAATGTTCATCGTGCTCCTTTCATTTCTTTTCCTTCCTACTTCTTTAGCAGGTTCCCCTTTTTCTTTCCTCTTAGATGGAGCAACACTTGAAGATGGTTTCTCTTTAGTAACAAGTGGTTTCTCTTCCTTGGTGGGTTCTTCAGTTGTACCCTCTCCTTTCTTCTTCTTAGTTCCTTTTGTAGGTTTTTGCAATCTTTCCATAGGGAAAGGACTTCCAAACCATTCGAAAGAATGGTCCACCACACCTTTTGTTTTGATCTTGATGTCATCCTTTTCTTGAATTGAACAATCCACATTGAAGATTGGTTGATTAGAAATTCTTTGACCCGAGAAAGTAGGATCAAGAACCTTTCCATCTTCCTTGTTTTCTTTAGGGACCTGAGCCTCTGTACAATGCCTCAATAAAAGGATTGTCAATTGATAGTGATATTTGATATTAACTTCAAATTCCTCTTCACAATTGGCCCAATGATCTTCAAGCTTGGGCTCATAAATGAAATACGTGCCCATCACTTTTCTAATACTACCAATGGGATCAAATCTCCCTCGAGCCTCATTGTATAAAGAAAATTATACTTGGCCATCTCAACCTCTGCACCCTTAGCATTTTGTGTATTTGCATAGGAGTATAATCCTATTTTTATGGGAAAGCCATACCCATGCTTTCTAGAAATTAGTTGTTTCATTTTCATTACTTGTCTACAAACCTCCAGCAAAAGCAACTTATTCAAAGGATATTTAGGAAGTTCATATGGAAAACCTACTACTCTAATATAAGTAAGGGTTTTATACTTGATATACCAGTATCCCATTTCTTTTATCACTTACATTTCCTCATTGGAGATACCCCTAGAGAAATCTCCCTCCAACCCTCTAATCATTGATAAACAAAATTATCATTAACCACACCAAAAATACAAAAACTTGTCTCCAATTCTAGCCAAGGACAGTGTTGATGTATTGTTACTTCTCCAAGATCGAAGGAACCAAATATGGTAAGTCCTAAAAATGAAGCTTGTGAAGACAACAAGTAGACTAGGTAAGATGTCATATAGAACTTATGATTTGAGAGGAAATTGCTCAACTCATGAATGGTATCACTTATAAGAAAATCCCAGTCAATTTTCTTCTTGTTAGAATAATTGATAATATTGATGAACCTCACCATCCATGGGTAGAAGTCCCCTACATGTTGATACCCAAAGACTCAGATCAATAGCATAATTAGGTATTTAACATCCTCTTTATATTCACTTATATGTTGCACCTTTTCTAATTTAGCAACCACTTTTCTTGGTTTCTCTAACAAATTGTTATTTATGTAGTTCAAGTTATTAGTTTGATGTTCATCAAAATAGTTGGTTGCCTTCTTCTGTCCATTGCCTCATACTCAAAATGGGAGGGAATTCTAAAAAATTTCTCTATCATCCCTGGGTTCACATCCAACACAACCTCCCCATTTCCCCCTTGACCTTCTAAGTCTTGTGGTTATAATGAAGAGAACAAGTTAGAACTAACTTTGGGGACTGTACTATAATTGGAAAAAAAATAGCTTCCACTAATCTTGATTTTACAAGAGCCCTAGCCATTGGAGTTCTAGCCCCACTATCACTGATTCTCTTCTTTAATTCTTGCATTTTGACATGGACCAAATCTATATCTCCTATCTTGATGTACAAGGAGAACATCTTTGAAGGTAGATGATAACCTTTATATTTGTATTTCATTTATTCTAAATCTTTTGGTGGAATAGTTCTTGCAAGAATAAACACCATATATCAAAATTTACATGTATTAAGAGGGGGAACCCTAAAAAAAGTACCATGTTAGAGAATATCCATCCTTCATTTTGAAGTAATAACCTATCAGAAAAAAATTATACAAAGTTTTGGGGATCGAGGTTTGGAGATACCTCTTACCTTATACCATTAACACTTTGCACTTAAGAGTTTATTTTTCTCTTTATTTAGCTCTCCAGGAGGCATCAAGGATCAAAGATCACCTATACCTCTTTCTTTTAATACAAATCCCTTTAGGTTTTAATTGTTTTTTATCGGATTTCAGGGATCAAAGATCCCTTCTACCCTCTACTCATAGTGTGAAATCCCTTCTTCAAGACTTCATCCCATTGGGCATCGAGGATTAGGAGTTTCCCTTTCCTTTTTTACTAATGATGCTATTTCCACAAGTGACATTCTTGACATGTGAAGTCTGAAAGGTGTTTAGGGGTTCGAGGTTTGCGCATTCAATTTCTCTTACTTGAGATTTTCGTTTGGACTTAAGAGGTAAGCTTGACCAACAAAGTCTGAAGTGTGTTTTTGAGGTTGGAGATTGGATGTTTCTTTTATGAGTTACTATTCAATTTTAAGCATTGGTTAAGTTAAAAATTCATAACCTAAAACTCAATTTGCATTTTTCCTATCTAACTTGGATTTTGAAATAGGTTTAATAAAGGCATGCATATCAATCATATCGTTTGAATGAAGATAATCAATCATGTTGGTAGAAGTCAAAATTTAGGGTTCCATCATACCTCCTACCTCAATAAGGAATCATGCAAGTGGTACATCTGACACTTGAATTCTGAAAGGGCATCTTGAAGATATATATTTTTGCTAAGTGTTTGTGTGTATCATCGAGGGTCAAGGATCGAGGATACCCCTTACCTCTTTCACCTTGATAAGAAAGGTAGTAAGAGATATCTTTGATAACAAAACTTGAAGGTCATAACAAGATTTGAATAATTCATAAAGGAAGGATCGAGGGTCGGAGGTTAAAGTTTCACCTCTCATCTTGTAGATTCTTTCATGTATTGGTTAAGGTAAACTTGTGACACCCGAAGCCTAATAAGCTTCAATTTTCAACCACACCAAGATAAAATGGAAAGAAACCTCAAGAAACACGAGGGCCAATTTTTGATGATGATGTCATAAACAACATCAAATGGCACACCGAAAAGGAACTCAATTTGGTGGGATGACAAATCCAAGAATGGCAAGAAAAAAAAGGAAAAAAATACGTACAAGAAAACAAAACAAGAGAATTCCCAAGGCTAGATTGAGAAAATGAAAAAAAAAGAAAAGAAAACAACACAAAACAAAATGGCCAAAAACCAAACATAATCTCATGCATTTGAATGAGGAAGCAATTTCAAATAACCAGATAAAGGCAAGAATTTACCACTAACCTGGTAGAATTCCTAATAAAATGAAAGGGGGAAGCACCAGAAACTAACAACACAAGAAACATAGAGTAGATACCCACAAATGCACATGGAGAGAGCCACATGAACAAAAAAACACACAACCAAATTGGCAACTAGATAACCCAATTTAATCAAAACAACACACATTATCTCTAATGGAAATTCAAACCAATTTTTTAGCTCCTCATGCACAAATGGTTATCGATGAATGAAAAAATGAAAACTAAAAATACTTAACAACTTCCAAAGACACCCTATGTAATGGTGAATAAATTGTATTTAATGTGCATAAAATATATATCTCTGCATTTAATTTTCTTGTCAATACGTGAGATTTGAAAGGACCTGATAAGACATGCTCATAATCGAGGTGCCACCATCAAAAATCATGGGTAAGGTACTTGTTAAGGTGAAAATTCAACCTGTGAAGTCCAACAAAGACAAAAAGAAAAAAAGAAAAAAATGAAGGCAGGAGGAAAGGGGTCAAGGTTAGGCTAGAAAAGGAAGGTATAACCTTCCTCATAAATCTGAAGCCTCGAATCCTGAAAGAAAACAAAAGAAATAAGAAAACAAAGGAAAGGAAGGGGAAGGGAAACAAAAACACACAAACCCAAAGATACTACAAACCCAAGATTAAGCAATAGAGTCAACAAGTATCCAAGTACTTGACCAATTCACCCTCACAATATTTTTCATGAATCTCAAGATGTGTGTGTATGATACATTTTTTTAGAAAGAGAGTATCCATGACATATAACGACCAATGAATCAAGACAATTTATTTGATCTTTCCTTTCTTCCAACTATTTTATTCAATTTGTTTTTAAGATATATCATAACACTAGTTGGTGTGACCTAGGCATAGCTCCATTTCCAGCAAGGCACCTAGAGCCTCAATAGAGATACCTCTAATTCTATCAAACATATCTCTACTTCTAGGCAAGTGTCCATAGGCCTGGTAGATGTTATTTGAATCACCTAGTTTTAATAATCCATTTTTACATTTTCTCTTTGACTTCTTTGCTATCACCTGGTGTCGAGTTGGGAATCACGGTGGTCACTAATAAAGACAACACATTTTGATTTACTTGAATCCATAGATCACTATTTTCCACCTCTACTTCCAATCTTGATTCTTTAATGTTTATAGATGTCAAGATCCAAGAAACTAAATTTTGAGTTTGGTTGGCCTTATAACCTAGATAAATTGAAACTCCCAGGCTTAAAATAAATTAGAAAACCTTGAACTTAAAGAAGGAAAATATTTGAAAACATGAATACCATAATTATTTCCTTCATGGTTGATACTTAGGCATTTACATTCATGAGAACCCACAAGAAAAGAGAAAAGAAGAACAAGAACAAGACAAGCCAAAGAAACAAGAAAGGAGGACCCACAAAAAAGAAGGAAAATAGGAAACAAAAAAAACCTATCCCAATAATATACCTAGAGTGATAACCCTCATTATCGAGGTCCAAAGTAATGTTTTATAATTAACTTCCCATTGGCACTCAATGGGGTAGGTTCTCCAGTCATGGTACTAATCCTGAAGGTGTTTTCACCTAAGATTTAGCAATCTAGTAGGGATCTATCCAAAGTTTGTCAAAATTCGAGTGGTTTCCTTTATTTTCTCTAGATTTATACCACAATAGGACAAGATCTAGAATCTTAAAGGATTTTATTTTAGCTCTTTTTTCAAACCATCACTTGACAACAACTTGATGTTTTGAAACATGCTCGAGGGTAGTGTTCCTATTTTAATTTAAATTTAATAGGTTAAGCAACCTAGCCTAAATTTTTTCATCTGACTCCAAATAAATCTCCATGAATGTCAAAGTCATAATTCTGAGACTCATGGGTAATATGGGTTCCAAACTATAGACCAACTGGTAGGGGGATGTCCCTAATGCTAGGCAATAAGGGTGGTTTTAATCACTTACAATATGCTAGGAAATAAGGGTTTATTGTCCCTCTTAAAAAGTAGCGAAGCTACTCCAAGGTTCTTGTATAACTAGTTCTTAGTCATGTTGGTATAGTACAAGTTCATTATCAACATGTTTGCAAGGGTTATGGCATACTAACTTACTAGAAAATAACATGCAATCATGAAAGACAATTTTAACAATTTGTAACAACAAATTGCATTTCAAAAGTACAACAGATTTATATCAATTCGTTTCTCTTTTAAAAAAATATCAGAACCATTTTTGAATAAAAAGAAA